>DWNR01002826.1:0-12485 GCA_018250455.1 Polygonus leo
CGGCCGTGTTTTAGGCCATAAAAATTCAACCCCTAAAAGGAGGGGCAGCGGGCGGAGCCGCGGGCACAGCTAGTAATATTATAAGCATAAAATTTAATCCCAAATCATAACAATTGGACTTAAACTAGCGTGTATACTAGCAAGTACTTATATTATGAAGTATCTTACCTAGATTATTTTAAGCGGCAACTCACGTAGTACAAATATTTTACCCGAAAGTGAGCAAATGTGATAATTAAGTGGCTCTAAATATTTTTAAGTGCATCATATAAAACGAGCTCGACTGAAATTACTAGTTAACAATCCTACTCATATTATAAATGCGAAAGTTTGAGAGGATGTATGTATGTTTGTTACTCTTGCACTTAAACTATAGAATGGATTTAGATGAAACTTTACAGTAATATAGCTTGTATATCAGAATATCACATAAGCTAAACATCAAGTATAGCGCAAAAATCAAGCAAGCTTTCGCTCGCACATAACAGATGGAAGCTGGTAGAATCTGAATCTCAAACTTGAGTTCACTTTATTAATGCGGCCCTGAGATTGAAATCGATTTTAAGTGCGGTTTAAGTACTAGATGTTGAATTTGGCACTAAAGCCGCATTTAAGATCAATCTCAAACTTGAGTTCACTTTATTAATGCGGCCCTAAGCTTGAGATTGATCTGGAGTGCGGTTTAGGTGCTAGATGTTGAAACTAACGCCGCACTCAAGATAAATCTCAAACTTGAGTTCACTTTATACGGCCCTATAAGAGCCACTCATAGACGCTCATAGAGTTTTAACTTACATAATACATTAACTGTAGGTACAATTAAAAGCAATATTTCATAAGATTTATTGTTTCTTACGATCACGTCATAATCGTGTAATATAAAATTAGATTACTTTGCAAACGCATGTTCGATAGGACAGTGATATATCGTTTCCGATACCTACTTTATCGTAACTGAAACAGATGGGATGATAACACCGCCTATTCCTAAAAGTACTTAGTCTGATTGAAATTTATGTATCGGTGATATCCTCTCTTCGTGAAATCGTGTCAATAAAACCAATTAACCAATTATGTCACATCTTAGGCTAATAATAACTGCCTTTTGGCGCGCTCTACGAGTGACTTTCATGTCTACTATTTTTACTATATCTAGTCGAGTACTGGATTTGACAATGGTATATGAAAGAAATGTGTTGTGTTAACGATTTTGTTAAACAATATTAAAATTATTTCAGGATAGCAGGGGCAATATAGCATCGTTTTATAATTCAATAGGATAGGATAAAAACGCTTTAGGTAAATCTTATAGAAGGTGGACTATTAGCGTACAATTAAATCATACCTAAGTTTGATCACAGATATGTTACCATCCCTGAGGGCTAAGATCTTCGCCTCGTGTACAAGTTTAGCCGGCAACCACGCATCTCAAAACCGAAACACAATAATTGCTTCAAAGAGGATGAGAGGGTGGTATATCGCCGGTCGAACTAAACGAGTTCTACCACCTGGTAAAATAACAATTTAGATTATATTACAGATCGTAAACATATATTCGGTCGAGAAACCTCATCGTAGTCGCAACGTAGAAACGTCACTTATGCATGCGTGTAGAATAAGCATAATGTAAGATGTTCTCGAAATGCATTCAAAGGCGCAACACTAGGGAGTACGACTGAAGCAAAGCGATTCAGAGAGGTATTATGCGAGTAACCTGCTTAATTTAAATAACTAATTTAGTAGTAACGTGCGATTTACAAATAGCACGTATTAATAGGTACCTACTGCAGATTATCCGTTTTATGTATATTATGCACGCTTCAGGTGAATTGAGAAAATTTTCGTGCTATAATTTACTATATTTTATAGTTGGTTTTGATGTTATGTTTTATGTTCATTGATGTAAGTGAGCACTAAGAAAGGATTTTTCGAAATTCTTCCCCCAAGGGGTTTTCGACTTATATGCGAACGAAGTCGCTAGCAAAAGCTAGTATAATATAAAGCTGAAGAGTTTGTTTATTTTTTTTTTTGAACGCGCTTATCTCAGGAACTACTAGTTTGAGAGGAAAATTTATTTTTGTGTTGAATAGTCCATTTATTGACAAAGGCTATATGATATTATGATACGACAAATAGGAATGGAGTATCAAGGAAAATTGTTACAAAAACCCACTTCCCACCCACCACCCACTCTTTGACCCACTCTCTCTTAAAGGTGAAAATTTGACCCACTCTCTCTCTCTTTCTAAGATCGTAGTAATCATGAAGCTCTTCACCTAGTATTCATAGACCTAGAGAAAATATTTGACAGAGTACCAAGAAAACTTGTATGGCAAGCTCTGAGAGCGCAACGATCTCTGGTACAGGATATGTTATATACAAGCAATGCCTTCTAAGTCAAAGTTGGCGTACATCAAGGATCTGCTCTCAGCCCGCTACTATTTAATATTGTTAGGACTACCTCACCAAAGATATCTAGCCTCCTCCACCATAGTGCCTACTATATGCAGACGTTGTGTTCCTCATTGATAAATGTGCAGAACAACTGCAACGAGCCCTAGAACTATGGAGGCAAGCCCTGAAATCTAACGGATTAAGGATCAGAAGAAGCAAAACAGAGTACTCGCCATGCCTCTACAGCCGCACAGAGCATACAACACCTACAATCAGCATCGATGGACACCCAGAACCAAAGGTAAACCAGTTCAAATACCTGGGTTCGGTCTTGTCCGCGGACGCAAGTGTGGATATGTATGTGACTCACAGGATAAATATAGCCTAGCAGAGATGGAGGTCACTCACGGGTGTGCTATGTGACCGCCGTATGCGGACAAAGACCAAAGGTAAGGTCTACAAAACAGCTGTGACATCAGCTATGATGTATGGTGCTGAATGCTGGACGCTCAAAAGAGCGCATGAACAAAAACTCCATGTCAATGAGATGAAGATGTTGAAATGGGCGGCTGGTGTAACGAGACTCGATAAAGTGCGCAATGAACACATCAAAGGAAGTTATAAGGTCGCCTCCATCACTGACAAGGTCAAGAAATCCCGCATGATATAGTATGGGCATGTTATGAGACGCGACGAAGACCATGTCGTGAAGAAAGCCCTCGCCCTACCGGATAACAGAAGAGGCAGAGGTCGCCCGCTTGCTACGTGGTGGTCCACCATATCAAAGGATTTGAAACAAGCCCAGTTGAATATAGAGACAACCCAGGATCAGAAGGAGAAGAAGAAGATGTGACTGCCAGGTGGTAGAACTCGTGTAGTTCGACCGAGGAGGTACCATCGCAATCCTCATAATCCGCCGTGGAGCAATTCTTGTGTTTCGGTTTGTAGTGGCGTAGTTGTCGGCTATGCTTACACGAGAGGTGAACATCCTCAGGTGTAGCAACGTATCTGTGATCAAACTTTGATATGATCAAAGTACATTGAGATGATCAGTGATGTCCATAGATGACAGTGACCAGTTACCATCAGGTGGACTGCATGCATTTGCTAAGTTTAAACAATATAAAAAAATAGAAGTAGAACTTCGCACCGCCAAAATAGAGCGACTACAGCAGTCTAAGGAATGAAGGACGTCGCGTGAGGTTAGTTTCAATGATGTTTTATTTTATTCTAACTTTAAGTAGCAGAAGCACTTACTTAGTACGCAGTCCACCTATGTGATACCTCTTATCTATCAGGTAGAGAGAATTGAGTGAAAGAAGGTGTGGTGGCCACACCTTTCCGGCCGAAATGCTTATTGTTAATGAACTGCTGTGTAGTACAAATAAATATTACGTCTAAACTATATTTTTTGTAGAAAAACAACCAAAACATTCTGAAGAAAATCAATTACTTTGAAAAACATATTGTTAAATGAAAGCTTCTTACTTTAAAACCAAAAATACCCTTTTCTCTTTTTGGGTTCAACTATTTCTTCTACTTCTAAATAGCACTGCCTAAGTATTCTATTCGCATTAAAATTTAAAGCTAATAATCAGTCTCACGTCACAATTAATGGTCCAGTGACTGCCACAGCGAAGCGTAACTGCACCGTTTTTATAACCGAATTAGATTACGAAATACGGAAGATAATCGAATACGCCCTCTGTAATTCATTGTACGCACGACTATTCTTTTAATTTTGATTTACGTCAGTCTTCGTATGCAAACAATAATATAGATTATTATAAATCTGTAACTAATCGTCGTCTGTACATGACATACATATTAGGAAGAAATTGATACTGGGGGTCTTTACTAAGGAATAGAATTAGAATTGTTGTCTGTTTGTTTGCGTGTTTGTTCGCGTTAATCGCAGAAACGGCTTTTAAAACTGTAAAAGCAGAAATGAACTCGGAGATTGAAATCAGGGCTGATGCCTTTGAAGTTAATGCAAGCAAGGTTTTATATTTAACATTCATAGTATAAATATCGAGGTCCAATTATTGTTTATACTGAGCGTCAGTGATGCATAATTCTCTTGTTACTATTAATATTACTATGTTGTGTTAGTTATTTGTAATAGGATAAATATGTCAAAGTCCTCCACGCACCAACAAATTTCTCAGGAAAAATAATGTTATAAAATCAAAGTCATTTGGGTGATTTTTAGTCTGTAATATTAGTAGGCGCACAGGAGTGTTATGACCAAGTGAACTAAAATACATTTTGATAATTGTAATCTTGTGTTGCAGGTGGCACTCGCTAAGACCAGAGTGGAGCTGATGCAAGCCAACAGTCAGCTATACGAAGCTGTTCGCCAGAAGGTAGACCTTGGTCAGCAGTTGGAACAGTGGCAGGTAAGTTGGGTATCGTAAGATGAAAAATCCACATTAAAGTTCCAAAATACCTCCTTGCCCTTGCCCCTTGTGGTGTTTTAAATATTTAAATTACTTCTTTCTAATAGGCCGGTACGCTGGAGTATTTCTTAAAAGAAACGTTTTTTTTTTGCCTAGTGACATAGTTGAACTAACTGAGCTAAAACGATATGCACACATTATAGCAATAAGCAATGATAACTCATTGCCTAAGAATTTTCTCAAAACGCTTAATTTCATAAAGAAACTTAATTGCCATTTATTTTTTGGTCTATAAAATGTCATCAGAAAATTTACACGCTGAAGTGTTAGTCAAAAGAAATCTCAATGTTGTATGAAGTCTACCAATTCGCAACTGGCCAGTGTGGACTACTTTGCCCTTAATCCATCTCATGTTAAAGGTGGAAGAAAGAGTTGTGATGATGATGGCTCACACAATTCACACAAATCACCCACAAATAATGTTACACATGTTTCTCGTCTACTGTACTTAATTTATCCTATAAATGTAATGTCCACATTACTGACAGATCCGCTGTTTATTCCAGATGGACATGCAGGAGCTAATCGACGAGCAAATGAAACACAAGCTGACCACGCAGGAGAAGCGCCGCAAGCTGCCCGCGCCCACACCCCCCTCCCGCACGTCGCGACTCCTCGGATTTTTTCAGCGGTGATCTGCTGTGCCTACCAAGCCTCCCTGCTCTACATGCTCGCAACCAAACACGATCACCACACCCCCGCCGCCATGTTGAGCGTCCTGTCACTCGTGACGAATAATCTGACAGCTGTCATCTGTGTGTCCGCCATCTTGGCGCTCGGGGAAACGCCAATTGTTGCGACGTATTTTGGGCATATTATAATTTTAACGTTGAAACCGTGTGACGTTTACACGTTAGCGGTGATGTTTAGTGTCTTGTTTAGATCGTTTCTAGCGACTGGAATTTTCGTTTTTAACGTTTTACGAAGCTTCTAGAATAGGTGTCACGGTTTTGCCTTTTGTTAAAGGAATACTTTTTTAATATACGGATCTCTCAAGGCGGACGGTACAACAGATTTTACACCACTGACCGAATATTGAAAATAATTAATTTATCACACAATTGTTTTAAAGTAAATCTGTAAATAACAGCACGATATGTAATAATAACAATACATTTATTTAATTTAGATAATGTAGGTAATCCATGCACTAATGATCCGCCGTTTTGTTTTAAATCCCTATATTTGCTTACCTAAAAAATTTAGTTTTTCAAACTACGTCTACGATCTAATAATACAATCAATTCTTAATTTGGGTACTTAGTATGAGCATTCCGGCATTCCATATACAATGTTTGCTTGCATGATACTGTCATCTCATTTATATTCCATATAAATGTCTGTCGATCAGTATTTGTCAACCACACGTGTTATGCGCAAAGATAGTCTTTTTACAAGCTTATCTGATCGCTATCCATATTGAGTACCTGCATTGGAATATTTCATTTCATCATATTTTGTACAACAAGCATAGCATATAATCTAAATTGTTGGAGCTTTTTAAAACATACCAAAATATAAAGTATAAAATGCTACATTCGTTGAATCAGAAAAGTTTAGTTTCCATATGATGTGTTAGAATTAAAAAATTCTAGATATAGGTACGCTACGAAATATTTTGAAAATTTACTTGCTTTTTCTACTTTTACTTTAAAAACAACACTTACTAACGTTTATCGCCGTAACTGTAAATAACACAATCCGTAGCATAGTATAAGAATAAGGTCTATTTTAATAAATAAATGATAGCAAATAAATGATCACTTTAAGTGAAAAGTTGGTGCACTTAATAGACATAAATAGATGTAATAATAGAAATTGAAGAGCTGGCGACAAAAATGCAATAATAAATTTCTCAAGGGACTTTTATAAAATCATAATCATAATAATCTTTATTGCGTCATGCGGTTATCACATTACAAAAGTTGTTACAAATTTAGATACAGTGGCATGAAACCCTGTAAGGGTGTAGCAATTTAAAATAATTATAAATATAGGCTAAAGTAGCAATAAATTATTTTTTTCAAAATTTTCAAGCCTTTGTTACAAGTGCAATTTACATTTTAACTTGTTGCGATCAAATTAGTAGTACAATATAAAATAAATTAAGCGATAAAATAAAGAATATAATGTCGGAATTACTAGTTTAATTAAAATTTCAAAATTTTATGTACAGGATTTTTTTTTCTTAAATGCCGCTAACTGTTTGTTTGTTACATCTGTTTGTTACAGTGATATATTTTTGAGGTACATGCTCAAATTTTGATAGAATACTAAGGCCATTGTAACAACAAATAACTAAATTGAAAAAATACCTGGGTCTGAAACTACATTTTTTTCGGTTTTCGACGGTTCGACGGTTTTTATTACAGTTCGTTCCTTATTACACGCACTATTTAGTTTCTTTCTTTATCACTGATAGACAAATAAATAATGAAAATTATTTTTATTTCAGAGTAAACAATCTTAAATGCTTAAGAATTTAAAGTTTTTTTCTATACTGCATACAATAACCCCTTTTTGTTGCCAGCTCTAAAATTAACCATAGATAATATACGGTAATAATGATTTTAATAATGTAATAGCCATATTATTTAGCGTAACAATAATAATATTAATAAAATAATAAAACTTAATAGGAATAAATCGATCTGCAGCAATTTTAGGAAGACAATGAGTACAACTGACGTTATTCCTAAATGAAAGAAAGAAAGAAAGAAAGAAAAAAAGAAAAGTATTTATATAATTGCAATAGATTTTATATGAAATACATAGTTATTTAAAATTTATTCGAAGGTAAAATTTTGTATGTATCTATAAAATTTATAATATTTACATTAAAAACAGCTGAAATCCAATATTTAATATCCATTTTTCATTTCTGACTTATTGTCAAAGAACAAATTTATTTATAATCTAAATGGGTCATTAGAGATAAAGTCAATTCAGAAAGAATATTATTTCTTTAATATGTTCAACAGTATTTTCTATATTTGTTAGGTACATACTTGTGAAAAAGGATTTTCCAAAGATATTTTATAACCTGTTATGTTACATAACTATGTTGTCGTGTTCGCCTAAAATGATCACTACAATGCTCTCCAGCTGTTATTGATGCAAAATAAAATAGTAAAGTTCGCATTATAATATAGTAATATTTTATAATATTCTGACGGGAAATTGTTACAAATAGGACATATTTGTATCTTCACTTTGCATTTCGTACGCTGATTACATTTCTACGTCTTTATATAAAATATCATTGGGAGATCCTTAAATCTTCTCGTAAATTTCAAACATTATAAACAATTATTGTTTCTTGCATATAATTCATTTATATTCTCTGTATGATAATAAATATGTGCCTTATATTCATACAATTCATGTTTCGCAATACGGTCATATAGCTATAAATTAAATTTTCGGACATTAAAAACGGCCTTAAAATCGTGCCTTCAATTTTATCAATAATGTGTAATAATTATTTATAATAATATACTTATTTTTTATTTGTGAATTCAAACAATGCCTTTTACTTACTAAATGTATTTAATATTACAATTTAACACATCTTACAACCTGGTAACATTTTAGGTAAATAACTATAAGAAAGGAAATTAAAATATCTAATAACTTGGCTCAGAGCACTGCCGTGTATAAAACACGGTACCATTGAAATTTAAACCACAAATCCTAATCTAAAATTTAAAAACAAACAACTTTTAAACGTCATGTCACGCGAGATCCACAGAGTCCAAAATACAGATTTACAAATAGTAAAATGTCAATAGTATATAGTATATATATAATAAAATATGTTGATCTTGATAACATTTTTCAATAGAATATATCGCTCTGTTTTTGCGATGCAAAAATGTAGGTCTGCGATAGCCATATTATAAAGATGTTTAATTATGGATTATATTTTTATTATTTACATTATTCAATTTGTGGTGTGTACATAATTATGTTTACTTAAATACTTTTGTTTACTTAAATAAGTCCAGAATTAATTAATTGGTCTAAATAATAATTTAAAATCCGACAACACTTATTTTTTCAATTTGTTTTAGATTGTCTCGGAGATTATTACATGTTACTTAAAATGCTAATACTTTACTACTTACCGTACTCGCATTAAAATACGGTAGATAAATAAAATAATGTATATTTTGTACTAAGTTTTGCTATGCTACTTTCGTTATTAAGAACATTTTTGATAAGACGTTAATTGCAATTTAAATTAATTTATTTTAAGACTGAATTAATTATGCTTTTAAATTACACGTTTGCTTATTAAACTGAAGAAATTAAATATATATCATTTTAATATGCAATATTATTTTTAATAAATAGATTGAGATGTGAAAGATATGGATAATTCTCGCCAAGTTCCACTTGATGATAAAAAGTTACCATTCGACTTAATAACATGGTTATTTTTATTTTTAAAGAAATTAAAACTTTTGTTTACTCGCGATCTCAAACTCACAAAGATAGAGATTGACAGAACCATTTTCTAAAATAACTAATAGAAGACAACCCCTCAAAGTCATGGTCGTTGCGATCGTTAAGTGGAACACAGATTATAAATGATAGAATTTCAATAAGCACAAATACTTTTTTTAAATAAAGATAACTTCGTTGTCATTCCATAGTATTTAATTTTAGTTACAGATTTTACATTACAACAAAATAATACTTTTTTTTCTACAATTTGCCGAAAGGTTAACTATATTTTATACATATAGCTAATTTAAAAATACTGACATTATTTTTTACTTAATTTGTATTCTAGGTCGATAAACGATATATTTTATGTGTAATTTTAAATTCCAATCACATGCCTATGAATTATTTACAATAATTGTATTATTAATGTTCAAGTAACACAATGCACTTTACGTGCCATTTTTTTTGTGGATCATATTATGTTTTGTCTACAAATTGTATTTTTCAATTGACGCAATATCGACTGAAATACACTCTTATACTAATTGTAAATTGTCAAACTTACCATCTACAAAAGTGAGCAAACTTAAGACGGTCAGCAGTTGAATGGATGACCAGTTCAACAAACACAAAACGCATTAAGTTGTCAGTGATAACTACTGGAATGCATAGAATAATTGGGCAAGCTGAGTAGCTTTTGCTCGCGACGTTGTCCGCGTAGAAGTCGAAAACCCCTTTGGGGTATAATTTCAAAAAATCCTTTCTTAGTTCTCACATAGATCATGAAAGGAACCCCTGTACCAAATTTCAAATTTCTAGGTACAGTAGTTTCGGCTGTGAGTTGATATGTCGGTCTGTTAATCAGTTTTGCCTTTTATATTATATAGATTACTGTAGATGAAAGAAAAAACATGTCCTCTCCTATCCATCACTAATTCAGCCGGCTGATTCTTAACAAAAGTATATAAACAAAATGTCGATTTGGCGTCAATTCATTTAAATATCGTTTTAATGCAATATAGTTTTCAATGTGATAATACAAACTGTAGAGTTTTAAAACATTAACCCATTATGATAATAAGCACTCATGAGTACTTAATATTGTAACTTAATATTAGATCTTAATTAGTTTTTATGTAAGTCTTGTTTGTATAATTTGTGGAGTTAATACAATAAATAAATGATGCAAGTTTTAATATGGAATTTTATTTGCTTCTTGCGGCCCCGAACCCAAAGGATTGATTGCTATTGATACAATAGGGTCTCTATTACAAATAAAATGGCTGATTGTTTTTATTCTTAACCTGTAATTAGCGTTATCTATAATATTTTTGATCCATAAATCCATATCGTTTGTCATTGACATGGATACAAAAAGTACACCTAGTAAGTATATCTACAATCGAAATCCTCTATTCAATTTTCTATTTGACAGAAAATCGAAACCCTCTGGGTCTTACGCCGGTCTTGTGAACCACCGTTTCACGCCATTTTCATAATTGATATATTCCGGTCATGTAAACTCACAAATATAACATCCATATTTAAATCAAGATAAGTACGTAAATGCAAATATGGTCTAATGAGACAAGGAACAGTAAAAATAAATTGTATATAGTGCCAACTATAACGGTGGCACCCGACCGCAATGCTCTACCTCAGGATCCTCATTTGGTTTATATTATTACCTACTATTAGTATATTGGTTTATATTATTACCTATTATTACTTATTATTAGTTACCTACCACTAAAAATACTATTTTATTGAAATGTTTATCGCTCACTAGATCAGATTTTAAATTATCTTCATGTGCCCAAACTATAGACTATGGGTGCCGGCATAGCTAAAAACGCTAAAAAAGGTACAACTAACATGAAGTTGACATCTCCAAACCCAAATAAAAAAATATTTCTTCTTCTGGCTTCGATTAGGAGTCGATCAAAAAGTATTATTCTTGATTAATGACTTTAGATTAATAAACGTGGTACTGCTATTAAAGGCTAAGTTACAACTTTCCTCATCAAAAGTCTTGGTTTACTTATGTTTTGTCTTGGTTTACTTTCCTCATCAAGAGTCTTGGTTTACGTATGTTTTGTCTTGGTTTACTTTCCTCATCAAAAGTCTTGGTTTACTTGGTTTACTTACTACTCTCTTCAATCTAGATCACAGTAGCCACCAACTTCTACCAAATATATTGACACTGTTTGGGTTTTTTTTCTTTTAATTTATTTCAGGGATATAATTCCTATAAAAAAACATCAAACTCAGATCACAAAAGAAGAAGACATCACGCCACATAAACACAATCATGTCGACTTGATAACCTTCTTTTTGAAAGTTAAAAGAAGAAAAATGTGAAAACATCTGCCAAATATATCTGTCAATAGAAGTTTTATGAAGTTGTATCAGCTCAGTTTTACAGGATTATTTGATTATTGTACAAATAACTGTTGTTTTTAGCAGTAGATAAAAACATCTAGAATGCCGACGCAGGTGGAACAGAAGACCGTAGATCCCGAAGCAGAGCTTAGCAATGTGCAACGCACGGTAAATAGATTTGAATAAAATTGTTGCTACTTTAGTGGTAATGGGGAACCTTAGTCTCGTTGCGGGACCTAACAGTTAGGTCTATATGTACGTTCATACCACGTGTTCGGCGTGTTTGTATGAGGAGAGTTATGAAAGTGGAAGAAGCTAGCCAAGTATGGTATTGGCGTGCCGTTTGGCACTCGATACCCTCTGCCTACCCCGTTAGGGATTTGTGTCATCCGTGAAGATGTGTGTGTGTGTGCGTTCTTTCCACGTATGGGTATGGCCTATAAAGTGGAATGTGCTTCCTCCTGAGGTTTTGAAGTACTCCCGAAACGCTATAAAATGGGTTTCTTCAAAATAGGTTTGAAAAGCTTGGCGGCCCAGTTGATGTCATGAGTACACTTACCATCAGGTGGCCCGTCAGCTTCATCGCTAAGTGTATATTTTTAAAAAAGGCGAAATAATTTGTAAAAAAGCGGCGAATCCGCAACACTATTTGCATATTTATAATTAGAGAAGCCTTACGTTGTCTTGTCAAGTGACGGCAGGAGTAAATTACAATAAGACCCTACATGCCAAAACCTACATGCTAATGTAATCCGGCGCCCAATGCGCACTACTTAGTTTAAGTACTAGCTTTACTTC
>DWNR01002827.1:0-12484 GCA_018250455.1 Polygonus leo
CGGATGCTGGGGGAGATTTTTTATGTGAAATATCTAGTGTGCCGTGTCAACTATTGGCAAATTCAAAGTTTTCATTCATTATAACGTACATACGATTAATAAAAGTCAGTAAAATAAAGAATAACTATTTATTCATTCATCAGCTTTGAGCTCCCCTGTTAGGCTAGGGTAGACAGGAAGTAAAGGGGCGGCGGAAAATACTCCTGGCAATCTTTTAAAAATCAGTAATACAAGTTATTCATTCTTTGATGACGACGCCGTAGCCCGTTGGGGCTTCTTTCCCAAACAAAAAGCAAAATCAGAGTAGTGTAATTGGTGTGTTAGTATGTTAATGTCTTTTTAAGAATGTCTCTTTACTCTGTCTCTTAATTTTACTTACAATAAATAAATGTAAATAAAAAATGTTATATGATAACATTATCAAAACAGGAAGAACATTTTTGTAACTAACAAAGTTTATAAAGTACTTCTGGATTTTTTTTTACGATAATTTAATATTACTTACATGCATCATAATTAAGAAGTGCATTTCTGAGTTCCGGAACAGTCTTGAGGCACTGTACTGTGGCATTCATGTAGCAGGTGTTGCCTAAGTTTATCAGACCTTCAGGGAGATCCATCTGTGAAAATTATAATTCATTCACTTTCCACAATCCTAAACCCACTGTAGGATTACATGTTATGGGTGCCCTAGACATGTAGACAAGTACATGAACACTCAGATCCAGATCAGGGATTTAACTCATACCCACCTCATTGTGTGTTAGACCATATGGCCAAATCAGAGGGCCTATTTTTGAAATTAATTTCAATAGATTGGAATTGGAATTACCAAGAAAGACGACGTATCGTATTCTCGAATCCATTTTAAGTTAACAGCCGTTTTTAAGTGATAATCGCTCTACTAGCCACATATGTTGGCGCTACTGCTGGATTGAAAAATACAAAACATCTTTGGCAATTCCGATGTATTGGAATTTTTTTCAAGAATAAGCCCAGGTTGTTTAAAAATTGTAATATTTATATATTTAGTACAATACACTTCTGGAAAATATTAGGGGCTTGTCTTTACAACTGTAGACGCTCTAAAGAACTTACAATGTGTACAACATTTAAATTAGCAATATTGTTAATTGCTTTAATGTTGTCTATTTTTTCATTATACACACCCTTAATGTAAGTTTATTGACATCAAGTGACATTAGACATTTTATGTGTAATGTTATATTGTGTCACAGATTAGTGACACAATATAACATTACACATAGTTCTTGGAAAATTTCCAAAAGACTAGTTATTGTTTACAACTGTACACAAAAGTTATAAAAATATTTATCAAGTCATGCAAGTATAAAATTAGCGCTTTTATTAAAACTTCAGAGCATTGATGAGTTCAGTTTTCATATTAGGAAAGTTAACATCTTTAACTTGTTTAGTGTAGAAGTATATTTTGCATAGAAGGACCCTAAATAATGTAAACTTTGGATGAGGGAAAAAAAATTACAGTTTATCCCATAAATTATTTTGAAAATTTGTAAAATAGCAATGATGCACATAAAAGGGCTACTTACAGCCGTAGCCAATTCTGACTCGTTCATATCTTCCACAAATCTCGTCTGCTCCACTGGAGCTGCCGGTACATCTTCCTCCTTACTCCCCATAACAAGCACCAGGGCATTCTAGAAAGAATTATGACGATGATAATGGTAAATACTTTTACACTTTATAACTCTATTATATAATATTTCAACAAAACAAAATATGAATGCATGGAATATACAACTTTGAGATTAGGATTATAACATTTTTTCAGTCACAGAACTATTTTTGAAAGTCATCATTGTTTCACTAGGTAATATGAATAAATAACATAATATGGGTTTATATAGAGAAAAAAACTGCAAAAGAATCTCTAATACATATAAATAAAGATATGCTGTGAGTAAATACTTACATTGGTCAGTTTAAAATTAGCCCAACTGTCATCCCGCAGGGTGACTCCCTTGCACACAACCTTTTGCCTCTCCGGTTGCACTCCGGTCAACGCAAAAATCTGCGCCTTGAATAGAACTGGTTCATCGTCTGTGTTCACCTCCACATCTGGATACATCTCCTTGCCCCACTTTACTTTAACTGCAAATATATACCAAATATCATTAAAAAATCTTATTTTTGTAGATGTAAAATACCCTATTGTTCTTTACTCTACCTTAGATAGTATGTGACCAAATTTCATAATGGACGTTAACTATCTAAAATTGTGAGGAACTTTATGTTTTCGTTAATAATATTTAACTGATATAAAAATGAAACATGGGTAATTTGTATATAGTAATAATATTTTTAAATGTGGTAAAGATAACAAATTCTACTTCGAAATCGAATTTTATTTGGAAAATACATACTGCTCTAAAATGTAAACAACAATTAAATGCAAGTGATTTAAGGTTTATTGTGACACTTAATTCACAGTAAAGTTCATGTCAATTATGTTTACTATAATAATATTTATAAATAGACATTAACTCTTAATAGTATAAATAATTTTTTGTATAAATTAAATCAATAGGAACCATTGCAATAAATGAAAACAACCACAAAGATGAGTAAATTAAGTTTAGGAATCTTTGGTTTACCAAATTAAAAATTATAAATAGGACATATTACTACTACTGCAAAATAAAAAAGACAAAAATACTTGAAGTTGTAGCATCGCAAAAAAAGTACGAAAACAAGAATGCCGGCTATGGCGACCGCATCATCCTTGACATCTTTTTTAGACGATGACTAGCAATAAAACTCAGCCCATACATTGCTAACTCGCGTTAAAATATACGTTTGTTTGCATGTTTTAGGGAGATAAGCCCAAGTAAACTAGTATGTAGATAATATTTATCGAGTTAAACTTCGTATTTTTAGGTTCTCAGGTCTAACCTCAAAATGTAATGATGATTTAGCAGTTTGTAAGTCTTGTAAATAACATAAACTTACCTGAAACCTTCGGCATAGTTGATGCTTTACTTTTATAACAATAGTACAAAACAATAAGCGATTGAGATCACACAGGTTTTAAAAACCAAAAAATACGAATCACTCTGCCCTAATTGTAACGTTGACAGACGTCAAATAGTTATGTCAGTTTAGCATTTCACAGTTCAGCGTTTACTTCTCCTTGATTATCTCCCTTGTCAAAAATAGTAAACGCCTACCTACAATAATAAACATTAAACAAGTTAACGATAGCAAAAAAATAAATAATCTTGTTATTTTCTGCTTTGCTTCTTTTACATTATATTATATTATGTAGATGAAAATAAGAATTTTAAAATAAGCCTTGACAGAAGTATGGGGGAACTAGGTGTTACTGGCCTCTTACAATAACTAAACACGTCCCCGAAATATTACCAATAATAATATATTGTTATGATAAACGCCACTATTTTTCTATTATTATTGTAATTTTCTTTTATTTATTGACTGTTATTGAATCTAATCGCGTGACTATTAAACTTAACATAAAATAGCAAGCAATATACCATTCGAATAGTCGGTGAACAAATTACAATTCTATTTCTATTATTTCAATGTGCTGATGTGAAGTATTACAATTTTTTATTAATATTCTTAAAATCATTATGCTTTTTGAATATGAATTTCGCTTTTTTCTATATTAGTACGTAAACTAATATATATTTTAACAGATGTCTAAATTTTGTCAATTCCACGCAGTTTTTAGTAACCCCAAGTGACTAATTAGGCATCTCATTGCTTAAGAGTTATCAAAGTAATTAGATTCTTAAAACTTCGAAAAATGATTATTCTAAGCCTCCAACACTTTTTTAAGTTAACAGCGGTTTTAAAGTGAACTAGATCGACTTAACCTGCAATATACACTTAAAAACCGCTTCACCAATCGTCATCTTTCTTGGAAATTCCGATTCCGATCTATTGGAATTATTTTCAAAAATAAGAACCCTGGTCGTTATTTGTCACTATCATCCAGAGGCATGTTATGTGATTAAACTTTGGATTTGATCAACCTACTGTATATAATATGGTGCTAATCCCTAGGACAGTTGTGTAGCCTCGTATACAAGTGTTTCCAGCAATTTCATTTCTTAAGCTTTTTCACAAGAATGGGCGAACCGCGTACAATTCTATCATTTTTTTATCTACAGGTTAATATAACAAGGTAGATGTAATATTTACGTTAAGCTATTTTCCGTTTTTATTTGTTAAAGAAGCATTTTGTGTTTCTTTTATATTTTAGATTCTTTTAAATTTACTAAATAATGTCGTGTTCAACTAATACATGCCAGTTACTGATTTTGAAGTTTAATTGTCAAAACTGACACAATGTAGGGTAAACTAACCGGTAAATGGTCCTTACCCCGGTATCTTGAATCCTTAAGCCTTGTTTTATTTCTTAAGAGGTCATAAAGTTGTTATATTTTTTATATTCTCAGCACTCAGTGGGTCATCTGGGCCGTCTCTGCGGCGCCATCAATACGTAGCTAGCTTTCCAGGAGAGATAAGGTGCGAAAATCACCTTCAATATTTTTTTATAATTGCTATAGAATTATTGTTTATACACTATTGTAAAGCCCATAGAAATACAGAAACTTTATTATACCTTCGGAGGTGCAAGTGGATCAGAGATACTTCGGTCCGCGTGCCCCATAGTAGCCTGCCGACGAATTAGAAAAGGCCTGCCACGCCATATACGTACCTGGTTTTTCACTTGTTTTGAAATGTCTTTGCTTGGTTTTTTTAGAATGCAATTATGCCGGTAGTATGTAGTCCGCCGATAAGTTCAAAATTATCAATTTAGCTCAAGTGCTAAAAAGGTTGGGCACCTATGAGCTGCACAGAAACTCTTGTGTTATATTTATGTTATATTCACTAGAAAATCTTAGCTGGATTGGAATATCCGATATTTTATTTGCTATAAGCAAGCTTCTCATTAATCCTATAAATAAATTTATTGTAATTGCAGAATACATTATTATTCAGTTGGTGAATACTTGTAAACATAACTTACCCGAAACTATACATCCTTCGATGTTCTGTGTTTTGAAATACTCTTCAGGTACTGACTGATTATTTCTTAAAGCGCATCTTTTTAAATCTCACTACTTATGTTTAAGCTGAGATTGTGGTGGTGGTGTAACTTGAACCTTTTATTTAAACGCTGTTTTAATTAATAAATTTATGCCAGCTGCTACGACTCTTGTGATTAAATCGGGGAGGTACTACTACAACTATTATACTCCTCCGTGAAGCAATTCTTTCGTTAGGTTTCACTTCACAGAAGCGTAGATGCGGGATATACTTACACAGGAGAACATCTAAGTCCTCAGAAGTAGCAACGCATCTGTGGTCAACCTTAGAAATGATTCAATC
The DNA here is from genome assembly GCA_018250455.1 of Polygonus leo. Lineage (NCBI taxonomy): Eukaryota > Metazoa > Arthropoda > Insecta > Lepidoptera > Hesperiidae > Polygonus > Polygonus leo. The sequence goes on from DWNR01002827.1 coordinate 5,404, forward strand.
GTTCTTTGAGATGATTATTATTGACTATGGGCAGCAGTGGCTATTTATTACGTGCTCGATTGCTTCCTTTAAATGGTATTAAATGCGTGGCCTGGCTGACCACGCATATTAAAAAGAAAGAAAAAAACATCAGAGACTGGTGGTTTCTTTAAACTCCCAGTAAATTAACCACTTTTATTTTTGTGGTGCAGGATTCGGACGCCGGCCTAAAAATGGAAAAAAAACCTAGCAAAGAACAAAACTTAGAATTGTGTACACTAGGCCTAAATAAACAAAGAGAGAGCCTAAACAGTCATATATTGGGTATTAGCTGAACACAGAGAATCACTCATGAAGAAGTGTGCAAAAAGACCGTAATGTACTAAAAGCCATCGAGAGCAGAAAATAATCATATCTATGTCACATCATCCTCAAAAATTATAATGACTCCAAACTATAATGATGGGAATAGTTTTAGGTTAAAGGAAAGTTAAAAGGAATCGCAGCTGCCGCCAAACTGTTTAATCTCGCCAACTCGTATAAGAAAGAATAGTTAGGTAGGGTAAGAGAAAAATGATTGGCTTACATATAACAAAAGTACAGAAATTGGATTTTCGAACACTTTCAGTTCATAGTTTTTTTATTTTATTTATAGCGAACTTGAACAATATCCTCTATTTAATGAGTGTTGGACTTGGGTATTTTTATGTAGTTAGTGTTATTTATTACCTAATATCCTATTACAAGTAATTGATTAGCAAGTTACAGATAGTCAATTCTATTTATAAAAGACAAGTTAAACCACAATTAAGTAGTGAAGGGGTAGGATTGTGGTGATGACTAAAATAGCGAGTGGGGCAAAAAGTAAAAATATTTATCGCGATAACATCCTCAATCTAAATGATCGGCCAAGTGCGAATAGGATTTGCTCGCATATGAAGAACTCCATTCCTACTGCCAACAGATGGCGTTATATGTTGAAAAGGTTTATTTTTTAATAGTTATTGTTATACCGATCTTAGTAATACATATTTTGCACAAAAAATCTAGTGTATATATATTCAAGACAGACGGACAGTGGAGCCTTTATCATAGGTTTCTGATAGTAATCTTTGGGAACAAAAACCTAAGGAGAAAATTTTAATTATTATATTTTGGAGTAGGTATATATTGTTCAAGGTATATTTTACTTTTGAATTCTTCAAAACTACATAGTCAATTATTGTCATTTTTTATAACTACTTTTAGTTTCTGTGTAAATACTAAACCTACGTATGAATCATGTATCCAATTTTATTGAAATAAGTAACCCACGGCCCACACGAAATCAATTTTGCGCTAGCAATTAGTCGTAATCGATTTTTAATTGCTCGCAAGAGTGTATTTTAACGTAAGTAGGCTTTTCTCCGATTCTTGTCAATGATTACAAAAGTGTGGGAAACACGACGTGCTCGGATTACCGTTGAACTACTAACTAAACTCTAATAATGGTATGTTAAACCGACCTTTAATCCAATTTGCTCATACTCTGATGTATGAGAACCTACTTCGGTTTAGATGGATGTTTGGATTATCGTAACGACCACAGATTAGAAAAGGAACAGCGCGATACAAAATCGTAATGAGTAGGTATGTAATAATCCAGAATAAGAATACGTCCACGACGGGCACTCGCGCACGTTCGATGAACTTTCCCGCGAAGCCTGCGCAGACGCCGCACGCCGCGCCACCTCGCCAGTCTTCACGTGAACTCCGTAAAAACTGTACGTTACCGAGTAACGACTTATAAACGTATTCGCGGAAAGTTTCTCACTACGAAACCAGTAAATCTGTTTCAGAAGTGAGTGCTTCATCGAATTGTGCAGTGAAACTACAGTGTTTGTGTAAAATCTTCAATGAGAATTGCTTAGCCATTTCCTATGGAATGGTAATCCAACGTGCTGCACTTCAACAGCCTGAGCTTATTGTAAGTTTGCGACTTGCGAGCTTTTGTGGTGTATACTTTATGCCGTATTGTGATGGAAGTAATTTTGGTCGATGACATTATAAGTTGCCCAAACGGTTGCAAGTGAAAAGCATGTATATTTTATTTTTATTGGAAATTATGAGATATTGTAATATAATGGGCGTAGAGAAACTTTTGAAAGAATTATCCAATTGATATTAAATCTAGGCCAAATGATCCAAGCCAATAAATAATGAAAGTGCGAGCGACTTTTTTCAGATTAGTGTTCGGTCACGGTCGTCACGGAAAATCTTGTTACTCAATTTTTATTGAGTGTTTAGTGCAATTCATTCTTTCTCTTGTTATTTGTGCCTTCATTGCTTAATTAATACTTTATTAAGCTCAAGTTTTTAAGTGTTGGTAGCCAAGAAACATTTTTAATGATTTTAAGAGGGAAGGTAGTTGGTAATTAAGTATTTAGCGCACAATATAACACGATTTCAAAACACAATATAACTTGCTGTGTGGATAACACAGCAAGTTAATTATTCCAGTAAGTTATAAAAATTCGTGGTTTAAAGGGATTTATGCCGTATAGATATTTTGAAAAAGAACTTAGCAGGAAGACGAAACTGTGCCATGAATAACAATCAAGTATAGGACAAATCGATCGAACGTTATGTAGCAGCACTGTCAGCTATTCGATTAGAATATATTAAAAGCTTTGGGTATTTGCAAGTCTCATCACTCGATAAGATGTTTTTGCGGCGAGTGTGAAGAATTTATAATGGAGAGCGAAGGATCGTCTACCTGCCGCTAATCGACTTATTTATCTACTCGCATCTATTTCCATGAGACAATTTGCTATTATTATATTTATGCTGTAGGGCTGCTCTTTGTAGAGTTAGGGAGAATATTTAGACAACATAATAATTTTATTTTAAATTTAAAAGATTGTTTTTATACTTTTAATAAAAGTTGTTGTATCAACGTACGCATATTATTGCAACATTTCGTCGTTTATGTATAAAAATATTGGAATGTTAAAAATGCGGTATTACAGTATTCCAACAATTCAACAAAATCAGCTTTTAAAAGTTTATTGGTGGATACATACACCCTCAAAGTCTAGGATGCTTGGTTTTTGACATAATCGGCTACGCTAGGCTGTGCGTCTTTCGTAATTGTAGTAAATGTCTACAAATCTTCAAACAGTCAATCTTCAAAGTTCTTTCTCCTTAAACCCTTTAAAATATGCTTTTACAAAGATTTTCTCACCGTATTGAAATGATCATTTCAAATGTGAAATTCATCTTCGTGCCAAGTAAGCCTTGAGTCAAGAGGTACTTCAATTTTTTTTACTTGTTCCCAACTTGTTAACCAACATTCCTGATTTGTACCTAGGCCATTATAATGAAAATGTATAGCTTACGTAGTATTTGTATACTATATGATATATAGGTACAATATACCGCCAAATAATGTAACGCGGACCTGCCAGAATTGAAAAAAAAAATATTAAAGTTATTACCACTGCTTGGCACGGGTCTTCTTTCACAATGACAAGGATTTACGCTAGTGTATCTTAATCCTGGTCCGACAACTGCCGATCCTCACGTAGTAATAAAAACTGTATTAAAAATGTAATTTTTATAACTTTCCCACAAAACGTCCCCACAAATCTTAGTCTAATAATCTCTCATCACTAATAGGTTGAGACCATTTAAGCCGCGCCAGCTAAGTCCTAATTGGCAAATGGTTTAACTGTGGATTAAATTATTAATTAAAACGACGTTAAGCTTTATTACTGTCGTAGTAAATATGCGATACTGTTAACATAAATAAAAAGTATTTATTAGTAGCCAGGCCTACGGGTATTTTTCCATTAAAGCCTAGCTTCATATTATACTTGGCGCGCTTCGACAAGCACGCGACAGCAAAAAGCTACTTACAAAATAATGCGGTACTAAATGACCTATCTCCCCTTTATCTTGCGTGCAGAAGTCTTCATTCCACAGTATGTTTCTACAATATTGACAGTATATTTGAAGACATGAATTGTTTTTCAACTTACACACAAGCTGTCAAATTGCAGGACACGACCATTATACTTTTTAAAACATTTTTAAATGTACAGCTTGAGAAATAGCAAACGAAAAAGTCTATCTGATGCTTAGCTATCATTGCCACCCATGGACATCTGTAATCAACCTTAGATTCTGAATAGAGAATTAATTATAGTACTACTTGAGGTCGATTAGTCGACCATTTACGTGATTTCCTGCTGAGGACTGATATTGTAAATGATGATCTTGTGTAAGTGTTACTGAAAACCGCGTTCATTTAAAATTTGTCTCACCAAATCTATCCAATACTGCAAAACCATCTGCCCTTTCTAGGCTAGGCTGAAAACTTATACTGAAATACATCACTATTACTTTGTTGTTTAAAATTGTCTCAGCAAATGTGCCTAAGTTATTTGCCTGCAAAATAATTTGCCCTTCCCGTTGCAAGGCTAAAAAACTGATATCGAACATCAGGTAGAGCAAGGTCGATGTATTCCCGATGCTTTCATAATAGCTCCATTATATTCACATCCGGATCGCACGTGGGATCGGTTTCTGAGGAACAGGTTCTGATGCCTGTCGCAGTGACCTCTTGCCTAAATTGTAAATTACGTGGCGCATTATCAATTCGCACCGATCAATCAATTTGCTCGCTGGCGGAATTAATTCTGTTTGAAGTTGTGAAGGATAGTGGGTGTTACTTAAACACGTTGTAATTCATACCATTATTTATGGATTATATCTGCTTTTATTTGGACAATCTCGTAGGCATGTTCTTTCACTGAAAGGCTAACGGTAATTTTATAAAGAATTAATTAAATACAAGCCCGTTCAGGAAGCATTAAACTGGATTATATACATAAGTACTCTAGTGTGAATGATCTGAAGTGTGGAACTTTGAAAACATATTATGTATAATAATAAATTCATAACAGTTATAAAGCAATACGGCAAGAAAATTATAACGGTCGCTATTTACGATATCGTTGACTTTATATTACAATTAGAGTAATTCATGTATACATGTACTGGCCATGGTTACAGTAGGTTTAATTGAAATCATATTAGTATGGTAGAGCTGAATAGAGTAAAGTTTATCATTTGTAACAAATGTCAATATTATTAATAAAATAAAGTATTGTGGTCTAGGACCACATTTTTCATCTTCAATTCCATATGTTAGAGCCGATAAAGCGAATGTTTATCGTTTCGTAAAAAGCAATATTTTGTTTATCGTACCGGTAATACCTTCCCTTATTTCATTTATAAATGTGTTTGTGTGGGGAGGTGCGTGTAATTAACACGTAGCCCACATCAAAGGAACTGCGAACACAACTAGCTGTTGATTTATAATTTACAGGCAAAATAGAAAGAAATATATATAATGATGGCTGAAAAATAACTTGTATATGTGTCAAACATCTATTTGTTTAACCGAAATGGCGGCAATATCATACCGGCGGTAAAAGTTTCCATCACACCATAGACAATAAATGTGAACGAGTGTCCTCATTCCGCTGCCGAAGGACGTTGTGCACCTGCCGTCGATTGTTTCCTCACCAACCAGTTCTATAACAGTAATTAAACGAATTAAATAGCTTTGTATATTTTTGTGTTATAGGCATCACTTCTGCTCGTCTGGCAGTTTATTATAGAATACAGTTTGAGGATTTTGAAGAAGAATTGTACATTTTATTTACCTAGCCACTCTCTTAACTACTTACACCCCAAGATCATGGCAGATACCAGCCTCTCTTGATACTTATTTATTTTTTCTCGAACAAGGCGATTCTCATCCTTTTTTACCACAACACCACCATGGAATAAAAAGCCTGAGTCTGTTAATCTCAAAAGCTAGAAATTGTTCAAGGAAAGCGTGAATAGACATTTTTTGAAAGCTCTACATGTTAAACCGCATCTGATTCTCACCGTGTAAGCTTGCGGTTGAACGCAAGCCTATTTTTGTCTCGCAAGTAAACCTAAAGTTCTTACGCATGGGAATTCATTTTATCCATTCATTTAAATTGTTATTCCCTATTAAAACATTGTTATCAACGCATTGTTTTTAATTAATAGGTATAGCTTCGCAAAACGGTAATTGCTGCTCAAGCGCCGATACTTTCTCACTTATTAACTGAGACGAAGCCGACGAGTTATATTCGTTTTTGCGTAGTATTTACTCCATTCTTCGCGTCGACATGAGGTGAAACATCGTCGTGAGATATTTGTGCGATTTGAGTAGAAATGCTTGCACTGAAACGGTGTTGTCAGTACTTAGGTGATGTGTGTGCATAGTGCTAACCTAACCTAACCCTTCAATGCCGATGACAGGTGTAGAATCTCAGGTGACAGGATCAGAGGTGACAGGTGAAGTATCTATAGAATTTATCTGTGCATTTTTAAGTCTTTAATTAATTTTAAATGGAATACCATTAACATGATTATGTATATAAAAAATCTTTCTGTATAAACTTTGGTTTTTTAAAAATAGAAATAAAACTTAATGCAGTGATAAAACGAAGAAATTACTTACCCAATACACCATAATTTTGTTATTAGTAGGTACCAAAATTGAAATTTAGTTACCGAAATTTGTTGATAAAACGTAGGCCCTTATTTTACATAAATGTTTTGTCTCTTTCACTTTATTCTGATTTAATGAATAAAAAAAAAATAAACTGTATAATGTCAGTTTAATTTAACAGTTTAATTGTCAACCTTTGATTGACATCTATTCGACATTACTTCTGATATCTATTCCCTCGGGAGTTTTAATGACTCAATAAGTTTCATTTGTTGTAAAATTGGCAATTTCCATAGTCGAATAAATTGACGTAAGTGTTCTAATTACCTGTCAAATTTTTCATCAGGTAATTAGAATACTTACTTGAATTTACATACTAAATCTCATACCTCTATGTGGAACGATAACTAAGTTATGATACGGAGTAACACGCTGAAACGTTACGTGTCACACTACACGGCTGAACCTTGGCTTGACGCACTGACATGCGCCTAGAAAACATTATAATTTTAATATTACAATCTTATAACGTAATAAACAAAGATTTATTTATAACTAGCTGTGCCC
>DWNR01002828.1:0-12481 GCA_018250455.1 Polygonus leo
CATTTAACACCTGCCAACCGTACCGTACCGTCTACCGCTAAACCGTTAAAATGTTTAAAGAGACGCTAAACGGAGCTTGACTATACCTGTAGTAGGGTGGTGAAAGATTGGCAGAATTAAGAGCTGATAATAATGTGATCATATAATATCATCATACGACTGATTTAAATTGTCAAGTCTACAGTAATGTAGCTGTATTAGAGTATTACAGTAAACTTGACAATTTAAATCAACCATAAAATGCTGTTAGATGATTATGTTAATAGATAAGTACTCTTATACATCGCGCACTCGTGTGCCACCCTACCCTACTTTATATTTTCCAAAAAAGATTAATAATAATTAATAATAACTTTTAATAACTTTATAAAAGATTAATAATAACTTTATTTTTAGTATTTTTTATTGTAGCGGGCATATTTATACAAATTCTGTAAAAATAAGTTTCTACTAAGCAGTGATAGCCTAGTGGATGAGAATCCAACCTTCCATGGGGGGTCCGGGTTCGAATGCCAGCACGCACCTCTAATTTTTCAACCTATGTGCGTATTTAAATTTAAATTATCACTTGCTTTTCGGTGAAGGAAAATATCGTGAGAAAACCTACATGCCTAGGAGATGCCCTAGGCATGTATGGCATAACAAATCTCAAGGGTGTGTGAAGTCTACCAACACGCACTTGGCCAGCGCGACGGATTATGGCCTAAATCTTTCTCATTGTGAGAAGAGACCCGTGCCCAGCAGTAGGACTATAATGGGCTGATGATGTGAAGTTTCTACAAAAAATATGCAGCCCTGAGACAGACCGAAGAACGGACAACGAAGGATTCCGTACTTAAAACCTACTTGAACAACGTGCCGCATTAAAGTATAACGTCTTCTGTTCCGTGACTTCGTTCAATTACAATGCCACCTGATGTAAAGTGACAATGTATCACCAGAAGTCGCGCGCTTGCTTAGAAATAACCTATTTACTCTAGTCGTAGTCCCAGATTGTAGCTATAACTCTTGGGGAATGAGCAAACATGACGCGTGAACTAACAGAGGGTATCAGCTGAGAGAAACGAGTTGCTTTTGTTTGATGACGAGGAATTCCCCGTAAGGATTTTTGTGGTTGTAGTAATTTATGATACATTAAGGAGTTATTATTTCAATTTCATTAGGAACAATCGTTTAAGTGCAGGTATAATTTGCAGTTCAAGGTTTCCGTACCGACTTTCGACCGTAAGATGCTATGCTATATGCCAACTATTCAAATGTGCCAATTAGAAGACTTTTCAGTAGATTTTACAAGCTCCAAAGGGAATCGTGTCTCGTCTGTTGCGTATCTTCGTTCAATCACACTGCCACCTGATGTAAAGTGACAATGTATCACCAGGAGTCTCGCGCTTGCTTAGAAATAACCTATTTACTCTGGTCTTAGTCCAATATTGTAGCTATAACTCTTGGGAAATGAGCAAACATGACGCGTGAACTAACGGCCGTTGGTATCACGGCTGAGAGACGAGTTGTTATTGTTTGATAAAGAGGAGTTCCCGGTAAGGTTTTTTTGTGATTGTAGACTAAAATCGAAATTTGTATAAATAAAACAGGGGAGGACGGATAAGAAGTAACAAACGTATATATTTTTTTTAATATCGTTTTAATGAAAACTTAAAGAATATTTTATTGCGAAAAGTCGCGGACCGCAATTATAGCTTACGGGCCGTAAGCGATCTTCGGGCTACAATTTTCCGAGTTAACATTATAAAAAAAATCTGCCGTGATATTTAATATATATTTTATTTTGCAGTACTTTTATCACATATAAGGACTGCAAAAGACAAAAAAATTTATTAAAAAAGTCGTTCTGATAATACATTTTTGAGAGTAACTCTTGATACCTTACAAGTTGTAAAAGATTTTTTTCTATGACGCATTAGTTAATTTTTTTCCTTAAACGAAAACACGATGAAACAAATTCAAAACAAGGCAAAACGTTTAACGAAACCTTAAACCTCGAATTTACTTTACTAAAGTAACAATGGGGGTTTCAATGAAATTCTGATATAACTGGAAATATAATCCGAGAGGTCATTCCGACATGACCGCGGGCGGTTCCGGACCGGCTCGTAATTATCTAAATTTAAACACCGCCCTTGTTTACAAATAGCTATATGGAACCTAATTTGCAACAAACAAACGGTTTAATTTCACTGCCTATTAATGGAATTAAATCTAGCCATGGTTTCAAATAAACAGATACAAATCCGAGAACTCTAACTGTTGGCAATAGAAACAACCTGCTTTACTTTTTATTTCTTTCTTTAAATAATGGAAAAATGACTTAGACTTGTCATAAATAATTTAGTTTAGAATAAAATAAAATACAGATTTAAAGATAAAAGTGCTAATTCTATTTGTCCGCCTACAAGCGAAATGTTAGTTTTCTACGAATACAACACGAAGTATAAATTTGTTTAAATGAAAAAAATATTTAAAAGCAGTCGTAGAACATATGTTTTCATTTCGGGATCTCTTACGAGGGTATCGTGAGATCAAATGTTGGACACACAATTATGATTATTCAAAGCTGTGTGTATGTGAGTGTAGATATTTAGAATTTAATTATCACTTGCTTTTCGGTAATTGAAAATATCGCAGGGACTGCATCGCACATGTTCATGTGATGGATTGTAAAAATCAATGTCAAGGGTGTGTGAAGTCTCCGAATTCGCAGTTGACCAGTGGCCTAAAATCTATGCCTTAAAGTAGTGCCGCAAATGCCCAATATTGGATAGTGATGATGTTGTTGATTATTTTAATGACATTCAGTACAATTAATGGAACGTTCACGACGTAATCATTCATGCCCAAATATAAAATGAAGATCCTACGACATTTTCTAACATATTTACCTTCGTATTATTGCGTCTTGTAAATGAATTGAAATAAAAAATACATTTTATTTCGTACGAATTGACCTCTACGAGCATCACGTCGGATTTAAAGTTCAAAAAGCACATGCTTATTACAGTTGTACAGCAGAATAATCCCTTTAACCTTCTGTGAGAGTGAAATACATTTAACACTTTGTTTCTGTCTGAGTAGGGCGTCATGCGGGACTTGTACAAATGTTGTAGAATCGTGCTCAGATTGCAGGATGTTTGTACAACTTCATTTGTGTATCGCGTCATAATTTATACAAATTGTATAATGCATGCTAAAGCCCCACTTACTTTATAAAGGTGGAGAATGTTTTGCATCTAGATAAATGCAGCAAAATTATGCATTAAATATACACTTTGCCTGGTGGTAGAATGCATAGGTAGTTCGACCGGGCAGGTACCACCGCCACCCATAATACTCCATGAAGCAATTGTTGCTTTTCGAATTTGAAGAAGGATGGTTGTAAGCTATAATAAGCACGAGGCGAGTCCTTAGAGACAGCAACGCATCTGTGGTCAATATTCAATCGCAATTGGATTTGATTACTGATGTAGGTATACGAATGGCAGTGTCCCCTTTCGCTCTGTACTCGTATTACTTTACTTTTACTTGATAAACTTCATAAATTGTACGAGTATACGAGATACTACTTGCACCTCAAGTAGATTTTCTTGTGAGGTTTATACAAATGCAGCAGAATTATTCCTGGAAGCTTGTTCATAAAACTTAATTTATATATCACGTTATAAAATGTATGCATGTTATGCATTTTAAATGCCTACAACTAACAATTTATGAAGATGAAATATAATTTGCACTTTAAATACAACATCATATAGCTTTGGACTTAACAAATTGAGAAGAATTGAGCTTAGTGTGCAAGATGCTTATGTATCTCCGTTTGTATGACATGTTATAGAATCTATCTTCTATACATATAATAAAGCTAAAGAGGGTCGAAAGTCTGTACATGGAAGATATTCAAAAATAGTTGGCTGGGGATACGTAGAATCGATAACAGAACACGTTTTAACAGTTTTTAGAATTTTTGTCTGTTTATCTGTTTATTTGACCGCGCATCACGCAAAAATTGCATAACGGATTTTGATGCAAACTTGACTCATCTGTCGAGACGATCCCCGGCCGTGTTTTAGGCCCAAAAAATTCTACCCCCAAATGGAGGGGTAGCGGGCGGAGCCACGGGTACAGCTAGTCAAAAAATAAGAGTGTATACCAAATTTCAGCTCAATCGGTTAAAGTTTATCTAAATAAAATAAAAAAAATCCGGGACCGACATACATATTATGTTGCAAGTTAAATGAAATCTTGTAATAATTATAAAAAAATACAAGCGTTTTCAATATGTCGTTGTCATCTACATCATACATAATTTCTTTTGACCGAAGTTCGTGATGATCATGGTATCATATACATGATACATTGCTTAATATAGTTGCTCTAGTATTATTTATATAAACTATTAATTCACAGTCGATTGAGCTCAAAGTAAGGTAAGCTTGAGCTAGCATTTGGCAAACTCGATAACTGCTCTAATACAAACTTGGTGAGACGGGACTACGCGGTGTTTATGCATATTGCTTCAATAAATAATATGCTTCCAGTAAATAGATAGTAGAATCCGTAGTATAATGATTGGTAATATAAATCGGCCAAGAGCGAGTAGAATTCTTACCTACAGTAGAAGTCATCGTGTTAAAAAATATTTTTACTCAAAATATCTTTAATAGTATATAGATAGATTTTTATATCAAAAGTTTGATTATTCAACCATTCATTTTAAATTTTAAACTTGCGTATGTTTTGGTATTAAAACGCAGTCAGAAAATCTTAGTAATACACATATTTTATTTAAAATCTTAATTGTTTATCTATCATAGTTCAAAATGTAGAAAAAACGCCGAAAATATAAATCTCGAAACATAAGTCCTTTTAACCCAAGTACAAGTACATGCTGTACAAGTAAGTGCTGATCATGGTACCAAGCATTATTGTCCAAGCGCCTAGTAATTATTTATTTAATGGAAATGATACACATTCAAATTAAAAGTGGTGGATAATGACAGGTTACAGATAATTGCGAAAATATTTATCGGATTTATGTGTGTAGTCAGTATAACTATTTGCTACCATTAAAAATAGACTTACCGTTAAAAATAGACAAATAAAAATCTTTTGAATAAAAACTAGAACCCGTTTTAAGCTAAACTAAAAAGTGAAAAATAATTAATAATTTCGAAGTTGGTGCCAATTGTGCCAAGAAGAAGGTACATAAAATGAAGGAAGAAATGGCACCGATATCAAAATTGTCTATAATTTTTCACTTTTAAGTTCATCTGGAAGTCGGTACTATTTTTGGTATTTTTTTTTATTTCCCATTAACACAAGTCCTAATTCTAATAAATTTAGTATTTGGCATAATAAGGCAATATTTCATTTCCTTTCCATTTGTTGCGTTCGTTTTTTTAATACGATCTGTATTATATCTCTTCGTCGCATTGAATTCACAACATTTTCATCTAATGTCATGATTTGATCATTAAATTTTTTTGACCCCTTTTTTTGTATTATACCCAGTCAACAAGACAAATAGGTATTTTATTTAATTACATGTCATTGACCGCATTCGTTCTATTTATTATGAACAAGCTGTGCCCGCGGCTCCGCCCGCTTCCCCTGCTTTTAGGGGTTGAATTTTTATGGTCTAAAACATGGTTGGGTGTCTTCTTGACAGATTAGTCAAGTTTGCATCAAAATCCGTTTAGCCGTTTTTACGTGATGCGCGGTCAAATAAACAGACAAACAGATAAACAGACAAAAATTCTAAAAACTGTTGAAACGTGTTCTGTTATCGATTCTAAGTATCCCCAGGCAACTATTTTTCGAATATCTTCCATGTACAGACTTTTGACCCTCTTTAGCTTTATTATATGTATAGATAGATAGAATTATATGTATAGATAACTAAAACTACATACACACGAACAAGACAAAACAATGTACGTTTACACAGCAGACGCACGCGTCGCGTGGCCTAAAAGTGTCTTAGTCCTCAGGAGTAGCAACGCATCAATTCAAATATTCAGTCGTACTTGGGGATGATTATTATTGATGTCTATGGGTGACAGTGACCACTTACCATCACGTCGACTGCATGCCCGTTTGCTACCGTCATTCGATAAAAAACATAATAAGCTCGTAGTAATCCAATTAAAGCAATGTACGCTACTGAACGATAAATCCCTAAAATTCAAACAGGACGTCTCCGTTCTAATGCGGACGTGATTGTTTTTCCGCAAAACAAACGTGACGCAGCTATCAATTGCGATACGATGTTTATGTTTCATTTGGATCATGACAAAGGAAATATCTATCTATAAATAGATATCATTCTCATTTCGATTTAAAAATTAGAATAAGAATACAAGCAATTAGCAAACTAGATTTCAAAATTAGAACAAGAATAAAAAGTTTTGTTGTATTGTTTTCTTTTTAATTTATTCCAGGTACAATTGAATGAAGGTTGATTACAGATACGATGCTATTTCTGAGGACTTAAATTTTCACCTCGTGTGTATTATTATAACCGTCAACAACCCCTATTCGATACTCAAACGCATTATTTTCCATATTTCGACGCGTTTGTATCTTATTTTTTGAGCATTAGTAACATATATATCGTATGTAATATCATTGAAAGCCGGATTTTCAATTAAAGCAATGTACACTTCTGAACGATAAATCCCTAAAATTCAAACAGGACGTCTCTGTTCTAATGCGGACGTGATTATTTGTCCGCAAAACAAACGTGACGCAGCTATCAATTGCGATACGATGTTTATGTTTCATTTGGATCATGACAACAGCGATATTTCTCATTTCGATTTTTAAATTAGATAAACATTTTTTTTAGCTTTATTTCTTTTTACGGTTTATGGTATAATCATATCTCTCTTTAATTAAATTTCATTTAAATAGTCACTGCTGCCCATTGACATTTGTAATTAACTCCAAGTGCGATTAAATCAAGGTTAACCACAGATACTACACGTGAGGATTAGGATGTTCGCCTTATGTACATGTATGGCTACTACGTTTCTCCGAAATCCAAGTAAATTTTTGTCCCAATTCAGACGCATTTGTATCTTCACGTTTTAAGCATTAGTAACATATCAATCATAATAAAATATTATTTTGCATGGAAATCCAATGAAAGCAATGTGGGCTACTAAACGATAAATTGCTTAAATTCAAACAGAACGTGTCTGTTAGAATGCGAACGTGATTGTTTGTTCGCAAAACAAACGTGACGCAGCTATCAATTCGGACTCAACGTGTATGTTTCATTTGGATTTTGACCACAGCAAAATTATTACCATTCCGATTTCAAAATTAGAAGAACGATTCTAAATTATGATACTTATTAGTTTTGGTTTTTTGTTTGTTTTTTAAATATTTTTGTCTAATGTTAAATATAAAGGACTTTGCACAATATACATTCAAATAAATTTTATGTTCAAACTGTCACCGTATCGGCATGGTCAAAATTTGTTATTTTTGTGATTTTTTTGTCGTATAAAAGTGCCAAACGAACGTCTAGTACACGAGATAGTAAATTCCAATTCCAATTATGTTACGAGAAAGCCCCCTTCAAAATCAAAAGGATTTAAGTCATAATCCTTGTATGAATTGATAAGTACCATACAATTTATAATATTGTTTCCTTCGGCGTAAAGAACCTAAAAAAATATTTTATAACTAGCTGACCCGCGCAACTTCGTTTGCGTCATATAAGAGAGAGTGGGTCATTCCTGGATTATCCCACGGGGGCATTTAATCGGAATAAAAAGTATCCTATCACCCAAGTCAGCTGTCTGTCCATACCTTGTCTGTATACCAAATTTTATCAAAATCCGTTCTGTAGTTTCAGCGTGATTGACGGACAAACATCCAAACAAACAAACTTTCTCATTTATAATATTAGTAGGATTATGTCACAAATGTTCAAAAATCAGTTTCGAATTGACTCAGGATCCCAACGCAAGCAGTCGAATTCTTAACCACTGTAATGTGTACAACACATTAAAACAATATGTATAACTTAATTCCTTCTGTTCCCAAAAGACACGTAAGGCACGTAGAAATAGGTCAGTAATTAGTCAGTAAACAGTTTCTTCACATTAATATTAAAGTTAACAAACCCGTACACACTCAGTCTGCCACTAATACAACTTGAATAACTCATAACTAATCCCCTAAATAACCAACCAGCACTTCAATTGTTACTTCATAACGAAGCGAGTTTAATTGGAGAAACTGTTGGACGAGGCGCGAAAGTTTGGACAGTCTATAGCAGAATCGTAACTACAAATAACACTGTTGTCACCTATTTCGTTTGTTTCGTCGCGAGCAATTAGCAATGCATGAATTTTATCACTCAGACTGTACTGTTCTGAACCAAAACAACTTAAATCCACTTTCTCGTTACGGGAAATTCAACTCAATTTTAGAGTGATAAAGTTGATTTTAGATTACAGATACAATGGAGATACGGCTGTGGTAAGTCGGGGGGTGAAGTGACTAACTTTAAATTGATTTCATTGTCGCAATGAAAAGGTGAAGAGTAGTGCAAACGAGTTCGGAACATCGCATCGAATTAGACGAGATTGGTAGTCAGTTTCAAGAATTGCTGCGGAATTCATGGCTTTTTGTGTATTCATTTTTCTGGCAAAAGAATAACTGCAACATGTATTTACATTTTTACTCAATATTATGATAATTATATTATACTATGACTTTCATAGCAACTTTATTTCTGTCATCTGGAAGCGATAAGCATTTAGGTACCTTAAAACTATACTGACTGTCAATGACCCAAGGATCACTAATCGACTTAATCCTTTAGCCTCCGGAGGGACATAGGACATATATTCTATAGGCTGTACATTGGTGAGTACTCTAAGGAACTAACCACTCGCCGAAGAATAAAGTTTCATCCACATAAATTGGATTCGTGGCGATCGTGAATAGTTCGGTTCGCACATTCCTTTTTACCATGGACGTGCAAGATGTGGAATGAGTTTTCCCGAGGTATTCCCACAGCGCATGGGGTTCTTCAAAAATGGTGCGAAAAGAGCTCTCCTTCAAAGCCAACGATGCATTGGAAACTTCTCTGGTGATGCAAGTGTCCATAAGCAACGGTGATCACATGTCATCAGGTGACCCGTCTGCCGTATTGCAAGGTTAAAATGTATAAAAAATACCTTAAATCTTAATCATCATTTGTTCTTTCGTTGGTTCATTAAACTGACCATACGCAAGTTGATGAGTCTTTGATTTTTTTTTCTATTTCAGACTAGAAAATTTATTTATAACGTTTTCACTTTGGGTACCTACATAAAATCTAGTTATAGTAATTTCTAATGCACGCATATATTCAAATGGATAAAAAAATATTTATAACGTTTTCACTTTAGGTACAAAAAATCGACTGATATTTATTTCTGATCACACGTATGAAATGGATTATCGGTCAAGTGTGAGTCGTACTCGCACACGAAGGGTGAAACTTCACAGATGGCGTTGTGTGGAAATATACTTTTATAATATTTTCAGTATTTAAGCCCTTGCTTTTAACTTTCTTTTTAATATTTGTCGTTGCAGTGGCCGTATTCTATGAATACTTCTAACTGACGGATGGCAAAGTCTTAGTGGTATGGTCCCGTTGTGACATTTTGGGGGTACGAAACCCTAACAATCAAAAGAAAATATTTATTTGTATGCATACTGATTGTACGCATAGCTACAAAGATGGCTTCTTCAAAAATAACTTCAAAATCTACGTCGGACATTTTTAAATCCATGTCTGTAATCAAAGAGTATTTGTGTTGTAAGTTACGCGTAAAAGACACACAAGACAACCCTCTCATCGCCGCTCGCTAAATAGAGATAAATTGTTTTAATTAATCGCAAAGCTTAGTTAGGATGTCCGCTCACTGATCTTATAAATCTATTTTTTTGTATTATTATGAATAACACAGTTCTTATACATTTATTGGCATATACATACTTTTGCATATTTTTTTTATTTCAACTTTAACGACTTCAACAATTTTAAAATGAAAATATTGTAATGAAATTCATTATTGTGCATAATCAAAGCTATTTGAAGTATACTTACACCTAAAATAAGTAAGCTGTATCCTGTTAACCTTTGGATTTGGACTTAACTCTGTACTTTATTTGCAACTCAAATATTGATTGAAATCATGATGCTTAGACATTCAAACAAAACTTTACATTCCATAGTAAATGTAGTAATGAATTAACTATAACATTAATTATGTTACATAAAATATATTGCCCATACAAATATTACTATTATAAACTGGAATATTTCAATACAGCATTGAAATATCCCAATCATTTCGGAACTCACTGTTTATTATTAAAATATTTTCAGCAATGAAATTCGTTGGTGCATTCTATAAAAATAAATTAAATAGTTGGTAGGTATGTGCGGATTTCCTTAGGGATATTTATGTCCCACTATTTACATCTGCAGCGTCGGGTTAATAAATTTATTTCACTGTCCACGGACGTCCACGGAGGATGAGTTCACTTTGTTGACTGAAATGTAAATTATATATACAGAATATAAAAATATACAAGATAAAGAAAGATTTTTGAAGGTATCTTACGATATTTATATTTTTTTTATTGTTTACCTTTACGGTAGCTAAAAAATACGGCAATAATGTTTCTCAGCTCAGTCTGAGCTTTCGACTTCAGTCTTTGAGATCTCAGCCTGTCTTCGGGCTTCAAGTTATAGCAGTAAGCGGTGAGAATAATTAAGTCTTTAACTCTGAAAAAATGAAAAACGCAACCGATCTTTATGTCAATCTCTTAATATACAATTGGCAAGAGTTTCCAGTTAGAATGCGAAGGATTTCTGACAAGTCGATTGCGAGTAAGACATTTTCGTTTCTTACTAGCGTATATTTTTTCTTCTAGATATTTTCATTCATAGAAAAGTACATGATGTACGTGTATTTCTTTTGAATAATCAACCTCGTCTCGCCGGGATTTTGTACCATCTCAATCTTCTGAACGCGAATTTTATCGTCTATTCGAATTTATAATAAGTTTGTCTTACGTGAAAGCGTAACAAACTAAATTCCATTCGTATTTATAATAACGTCTAAATAGTAGAATTTTAAAAAGTTTTTCTTTTACTGTTTAAATTTAGCAAACGAGCATGTAGTCCTGATGGTAAGTAGTCACTGTCGCCCATGGTAGTCATCCTCAAGTACGATTGACCCAAGGTTGACCACAAATGCGTCTCTACCTTCACCTCGTTTGTAAGTATAGCCGGCAACCACGCCTCTAAAACCGAAACACAATAAATTGCTTCACGGAGGATTATGAGGGTGGTGGTGGAACCTCCCCGGTTGAACTACTTGAGTTCTGCCATCTGGCAAAACATGAAAGTATGTGTTGACCAAAATGTTTATTCTTGTTTTTGTGATATTTTCGTTTTATATTTTATTAATTCATTTTCTTTAAAAAAAATCCTAATAAATTATTGATACAAAAACTAACAGAACCTGACTGTGGAAATGTTCGTTAGTAGGTATTTTTTTTACTTATTGCCGTGTCTAATTAATCAAATATAGACAGACAAGTCACAACGTAATTTTGTTTTTCCTTTAAATTTTAATTTTCGACCTTTCTTATCCTGCTGCTACTCTTATTGGCCTCCTAGCCAAAAGCTATTTAAAGGATAAAAAGGCCTGGGATTGAATTAACTCCACAGGGCTGTTTCTATCTTAAATTTTAATAGAATAAATAACTTTTATTGATATTGTAAGCGGATGGTAGTGGAAAGTGGTAGCTAATTTTGACACACACGGTAGCTGTAGCTTAAAGCCGATAAATGAATGAATTAATTAATTATTTTAATATCTAATTACTGATGTAATGATGAATTGATGAATTGATGAATGTACTGATGAATTTTTTTAAGTGTATCTATGTACCTTATAATGAATAAAAACTTTTGAATTTGAATTGAATTTGGAAGTAAACAACGAGGAAAACTTTGTTTACGTACGAATTTAATAGAGATTTCTTTTAAATAAAAAATATACATTTAAATTTGTATATCCAAAACTTCTACAATATTGTACATTTCGTTAACTACGCTACGTTATTGGACCCTGCTATCGCCCGGGGCTAGTACGTATCACCAAATACATTGCTGATAAATTTACATAAAAGTGTAAAACCGAGAAACGATGAAATTTATAAAGCTCTATGGATTTTTTCAATCACAACCCATTATTATCCCACAGCTGGATAACCGCTCTTTATTTAAATCAAATTTATATCAAATTGCTAGAGAGTATGTAGACATGACAGGCACTTATAGATTATTTTTTTTGAAAATTACTCCGCACAATCTATACATATAATAAAGCTAAAGAGGGTCAAAAGTCTGTACATCGAAGATATTCGAAAAAAAATTGGCTGGGGA
>DWNR01002829.1:0-12479 GCA_018250455.1 Polygonus leo
CCGAAACTGAAGTAGAAACCGAAATTCGGTTTCGGTTTCGGTTTCGGTTGTAAAAACCAGTTTCGGTCGGACACTACTAATAAATAATATAAACCTGTTTAATTGTCGAATCTTAGAATCCATTGGTAAAAAAGTCTTTATCGATTCCTTATTGTAGGTGGAGACCAAAGCGCAGTGATATGACGTGCTCATAAACCAATTATTATTTAAGAATCCTTTTTATTTTACTCATTGTCAGTTTGCTATAGTACACAATACCTATACACAATAATACTTTTTGTACATTTTACGAAGTACATTAAATATGATTGTCATTCTTTGACCTATGCTTGGCACTGAGTTCAGCTCAAGGATATTTTAAACTTCATTACGTAAAGGAAAACGCAATGAACACAATGTTTAACAATATATTTATTGATTTCCTTGAGAATTGAATATCCTCTCATCACATATCTGTTACTTATCTACTGCTGTAACTATATGCAGGTATGTCGCAGGGTCTATACATATAAGGCGCATGGAAATAAATTTACATTTTATTAAATAAATTCTTTTAAACCGTGTAGTATTTTCATGTAATATAGAAACAAACCAACATGACCCTGGTGTGAGTTAATATTTTTTACAGACTTTTATAATTAAACTCCGACGGCATTTAACATTTAATTTTCACTTAACTTTGTTTCGTAAACCGTGTAAGATATATAAAATTACTGTCACCGGTTTAAATGCTATTACAATGTTAAACTCAAATATTAATTACATAACTACGAGCGTTTCATAAGTGACGATAAAAAGTACAGAAATTACCGAGATAGTGTTTAAATTACGTTTGATGAAGTTCAAAAACTTTCTCGTATAAGTGGTGAGGCGGCCTCAACTAGTGTCACTACGAAGTTAATGCATTGGGGCCCTAAAACCAGTTACCATTGCACCTGTCGGTTGAGTAAAATTTGCTTTTTCCTTTTGTAAGTCGGTCGATACAAATCATGATTCAGAAGTAAGGCTAATTTTCTTTGCAAGGATTATGTTATTATGTAGGTACTAGTAGATTGCAGGCAATACCTAGGTATAAGCTTTGTCATTGTAAAGATGCATGCACATTGTAAAGATTTTTGGAGGTTTGTTAAAAATATCTAGTGTAAATAATCTCACTTTAAGAGAATTATTCGTCTATACTTGATCTGATGTTTCTACATTTTAGTTTTCTTATTAACACCTAATTATACCTTTTGCTTGTTTTTATAGATTTAAGATCTTAGATTTAGAATCCATCCGGGAATTTTAACGATTATAATCTTAAGTTTTTATTGGCTATATAAGCTTTAGTTCAGTTAAACATAGGAATGTGTACCTTCAGAATGCAATGTATAGTAGGTACCTGTTTTGGATACTTACAAAGATTTGATATTGAGTCCTAAATTTCTCTCACGTCAGAATGCTAAATCTGTATCAAAATTAGAATAGAATAGTTTATTCAATGATTACCATGAAACGTAATCAAAATACAAAGTTTTACGTCGTTATTCTAATACAAGGCAATTAAACATTAAATTAAAAACTGATAATTTCTTATCAAACACTTTATATTCAGAATTCAATCAATACCAGGAATCATTGAATGAATGGACGTCTATGAAAATCGTGGAATTGTTCTGTTCAAATTGTATTCAACTTTCACTGGAAGAGGGTCGTATCCGCACGCGAGGTCAGATATGCATTAATCGTGGCTTCGACGTTCGGTTCCTCCTACGTGACTTGAAAGTGGCAAGTTCAAGAACAATATTAGTGGTTCACGCAGATAACAGAACTGTCTTTTAATAATTACTTGTTTTTAAAAATAAGCTAACTTAAGATTGGTTATTTCATTTAATCAAATAATATGCGAATATATTGTATAAAACATAAAGAACAGTTGGTTAATTTCATATTTGCTATTTTTACTAATATTGTTTTACTATTGTTTATATTATGCGCTCCATTTGATGGACATTGGACACTGCCGTCCAAGGAATCCAAGGATATTCGTAATTAAAGCCCACAGAGGACGTAGATGCCTTTTTATTTTCATCAACCATAAACTTCCAAGTATAAACTGCAAGAAATATTGAGGAAAGATGACGAATACTTACGAATATTTACGGCCTATTATCGACAGATTGTTAAAGGTAAATTCGATATTTTGTCAAATAAAGAAAAAATGGCTCTAAAACACCTTTTTCTTTTTAAGGATTGTCTTTTTTTTAACTAGGTACATCTTCATGATTCCAAAGTAGCCTTAGAATTAGCCTAAAAATACAACGTTTCGACGATTGCAAGGTGAAGTTAAAAAAAAAAATTAATGTTTTATTTCTCTTCCTAAATGCCACCTTTGTCAAGAAGATAAATAGCATAGATACATAAATTTAATTTCCTTTTACAATTCATGACAAATAGATGATATATTAAATGCGCAGTACAAAACAAACTATGTTATCCGTGAACATTTCCTGCACGTGTATATCAGAAGCATTTACAAGATTTATGCTAGATATAGTTAGTAATGAATAAAAAGGCCTGGCAACATTCTGATGCTAGGAAATCGTCCCAGCCGACGTTGACCAATTTATGTTAGGTGGTTGATCCATTTTATCTCTAGGTTATTATGAAAATAATTACCACAACTATATTTAAAAACAACATTTAATTGAGTATTATTTTGGTAACGTGAAACTTACAATGGAAACGAGATAATTTTCTTGATTGCTGATAAGTGTTGCTATTTAATTAAGCGAAGACTGTTGGCTATCATTGGATACTAAAATAGTAGCTGTAAGGAAATATAATATAGCCTTTCTGTTGTCTGGCTAAATGACGTATTTTACATTAAGTAATGTGACCGCGGTTTACGATGAAGCCTCATAAGAGCAAGTAGCGTAGGATCAATACAGAATCATTCTATTCACATTTAATACAAAACAGTTTTACTTTATGTTTACATTTACATTACAGAATAGTATTACTGTTTACTCTCCTATGGACAAACTTATAGTTTACTAGTAGGTACATCATTATTAAATTGAATTGAAAAAAGAAACTGCTTCTTTTACAAGCCGTAATGGCAGTTTTTACTGCACTAATGTCACAATAAATTATATTACGAAATCAGGTTGTGCAATTATAATATATGACGTCATTTTACGCAATTTTCACCTGTACGTGAATGTCAGCACTGTTTATAATGGCGTGCGATAATGTGTTGGATTTAAAATGCATGTACGGTGTTATTGTTAAAAGATTAACAAGTCTTTGGCAGACCGACTAAAGTAGCTGTCCCTTTATTCATTAATTTCTTGTCTCGCGCCGCGGATTTAGCTATACATTTGTTTTAATCTTATAAGACTGCATAATCACTTTTAGGGCATAAATAACAATTACTGAAATAACTTGGGAATGTAATAAATGTGCACTCTAAAAAAGGTAATAAAATAAGCAAGGTAGGTATTAAAGTAATGTGCCAATTTTAACCTGCATCTCGGTGTCATACCATGTTAAACAAAAGATAAGGTTGAGTCACGTAAAAGAGTACAATATGTTATCTGTCATCCGCGTCATCATTTTCTGAGGCTCTGTTTACATAAACTTGCTGTAATACCTACGCATTTGCCAGAAAAGGAATGATCACGTAGTGGATAGAATGAAAGATAACAATTAGGTAGGTATATGTTGACTGAACGCAATTATTTTTTACTTGTTTCTGCAGATTTGATATATGAATTACGTACTTATTGTTCGACCCTTTACCTCTATAGTACCCCTAAACAACATTGTCATCACATCCCTTATAACCCCATTTATGGGCAGGGGTCTCCTCTCAGAATAAGAAGGAGACAATAATACCTACACACTGCTGGAGATTTCCGAATTCTCTCATTCAATTTCCTCATGTTAATTTCCTTTTTAACTAGAGAATTTGCATCCTACTGTATAATGTATAAGTGTAAGGGGCTGAAATAATTACTGTTCACTGATCTCACTAATCAATATTTGAGACATCCTTTATATTATTAAAGGGGACTGTCTCCATTTTCGAAACAGAATAGATTCAACAGGAGAACAAATTGTGAATGAGACATTTAATTCCAAGCAATTCATATGCGCTAATCATTTGCATTGCAGCATAATGATTTACTCAGTAATAAATATGACCCGCTTTATCATAAACCTTACGTGCCTCATTTAAAATCTGATTGCATGCGACATGCGTACACACCTTGGTTGCGTATAATGATGAACTTTCTACATACGAACATTATGTTGACATTAGTGATCAGCTGAGAATAGGACTAATATCTACTAATGATTATGAACTAAACACTATTACTAACGCAATAATAGATGTCATTTGTACTAACAATTGACTTCCACTTTTCTAAAGAATACTAATGTTCCTACAGATGCCTATAACTAGCTTGCACAATTAATCCTTTTGTTAAACAGTCCTATTCGAGGTTTGTCCCTACAGTAATCATCAGGTGGACTATATGTTCGTCTGCTGCTTCAGGTACTAATATATCAAGCGGTCACTGTACCCATGAATATTCACAACCAACTACATGAATTAGGATCGCTGTCTGAAGTTGATATAATTATATTTACTAGAGATCGCCTTGTACTCGAAATTCGAGCGTAATAAAAACAAATCTAAAAATAAATAATGTAATAAAGAAAAGCGTTTTTGCTATATATTTTTGAATAAATAAACCAGTGTGTGGCAATGATTTTATTGTTGACATTGAGTGACAGATAATAATCTCTTGTCAGGTTGTCAGCAGACTTTAAGCATAAACGTGTGTGTGTCAAACGTACGAACGTAGTGTGTGTAATTTCTTTTTTATTAAAAATAATGTATTTATATAGTAATATTAATAAAAATATTAGGTTTCTGCACTTCTTTTCCATATAAACTTTAACCCTGAACCAAATTTATACTCCTCCGCCCGCGTATTTTCTCTAAAAAGGGTTACAAAGTTTTCGCTTCACGTATTAATATAATGATTCAAACCTTAAAACGGCAGTATCTTCTCTTAGAAGTAGCAATGATATTATATATCTACACAAAAATACAGAGATGTTTGAATCCAAACAGCCCCACATTAGACACCATATGTATCGCATATTACTGCTGCAATGAAACCACGATAAGTTTTACCATCGTTAAGCAGATAACTTTCAGTATTAGCATTGATGTAGATACTTTACAATTACAATACTTTCTGTTGTTCTGTGCCTATTTGTCGTGAAGCGAAAAACGTGTGTACACACATAACTTTTACTTAGCGATCTATTGTGAAGAAGAAATTATGTGTAAGCATCGATATGTCTGTATTATCTCCGATTCATGTAAAGGTGATATTCACTAATCTTTATTGCGTTTAAATACTTTCTGTTTTTATAATTATTATAAGTATCTACTCTTGATTTCTAAAGCAATTTGTAGAGTAAAATCCTGACTACATATCCTAAGAAAAAAAATGAGTATGAGCTAATACGTCGTTTCTACAAATCTTAACGTCTACTACACTAAGACAATAAACTAAACAAAATCTATTTACACGTCTGGAATAATTTTAAAAATATCTCAAAAAATGTTTGATATCTACCAACTAGCAACTGAGCTGATATAGACTATATCTTAAATGCTAATTATGAGAAGAATTCACATAATGAAAAGTAATAATATTTTACTAATAAAGTTTGTTTAAGCAAACTTTGTCTAATACTTAACAAGTATCAATTTACCAGTTTAACAGCTTGTTAAGAAAGTGCAAATTTAACTTTGTTATGTTTAACTTTCGTTGTTTGAAATCTTGTGTTAAATGTTCATTGTTTTCACTCTGAATCAATATTCAAGATGAAACCTCAGATCGGTAACTTAGAAAGCTTTGTTATGCATCTTATCCGAAATCAGAAAGTGGATTACTTAATAATGTCCAACGTAAGACAATGTAATATATACAAATGTTGTCCATGAATATATTTAGTTCATAAATATTTAGTTTGCAGCCAGGTTGTACAACTCGTGCAGTTCGACCGGGGACGTACCACCACCACCCTTATAATACTTCGTGAAGCAATTTGTAGTGTTTCGGTTTTGAGAGGCGTGGTTGCCAGCTATACTTACCCACGCGGTGAATATCTTAGTCCTCGAGGATAGCAATTAGCAATGCACCTGTGGTCAACCTCGAGTACGATTTAATCGTACTTGGCGATAATTACTAATTTCCACGGGCGGCACTAACCACTTACCATGAGATTGACTATCTACTCGTTTGCTACCTTTATGTTATTACGATGAGAAAAAAAGTTTGTTTTTCGACCAGGGAGGATCGCCCTCATAATATTCTTTATTACAATAACCGTGTTTCGGTATTGGAGTGACTTGTTTGCCGGCTCTACTCGAGGTGAATATCTTAATCCTTGGGGTAACAATAATACAAATACAATGTTACCCCTTAGGAATACTTCAGATATTATGATTCAATGTACCTGACCCAGTGATCACTTATAATCATCAGGGGGACACACTCATTTGCTACTGATATCCTACGATAAAAAAAATTGCGACAACTTTGGTATTGAAAAATTTGCAAATGTCTAGGCGACGATGAATTCTTTCCATCAAGAATCCTCCATAGCCAGGGAGCTTACAATAAAAAAGTCCACAATTACAGTCGAATAGAAATGCTTATTTGTATAAATAGTAGTGTTAATTTTTTCAATAACTTATAGTAGGAAATTATAAACAAAACCCACGTAAACACTTTTTAAGCGCGGTAGGCACCATTTCTTTAGTCCGAACGATGCTCAATAGTTTTTTATGGTCGAAGGGTGACAGGCGCACGAAACATAGTCTGTTGACAAGCCAGTACATCACTCGCTTGGGCAATCCTATTTCCTGCAACCTGGCATGCAGGAAGTATCCATCCTCATACATCGATTACATGTTGAAACAGACTTTTCCGTAATGTAGCTTATTTTGAAATAGCAATCAGACGAGTGAGTTGCCTATCATGAATAGTTACATCGATAGCTAAGTGATTGCGAAATTCTACTAGAAAAGCGTTTAGTATTACGTCGTATTCCAGGAATTATTATATAGTCTTATGTTCAGGTAATTAAACATACACAACTATATGAGTAGTTTTTATGTTGAATGGGTGTTGACTTTCTAGAATGTTGTTAAAATTAATTGCAAACTTTAAATTACACGTCTAACGCATATACTGGTACATATAGTTTTTAGGCTGAGTTACTAGTTTTCTTTGGTTATTTTAATAGCCCAAGACCGTTCCATGACTATACCTATGGTTACGTAATTCATCGCATATCCGTCTAGAATAAATATTGCCGATACGCGCATAATTATTTTGAACAGATTGTTGTCTGTTACATTTGGATCCTACATAAATACTTTAAGCGTTAGACTTTAAGAATGCTATAGAAACAGAATATTTTATTATTTTTATTTAATCAGTGATGATGAGAATAGATATTTTTGCAGTCACATATGAGTACATAAGCGCTCAAAAAATCTGACTGTCCCATTTTGTCTTTTTCATTGTAGGACCAGGTTGTAGGTTTCGCCAGGTGATAGAACTAGTGACGTGTAGTTCGACCAGGGAGGTACCACCGCCACCCTCTTAATCCTCCCTGAATTTATTTTTTTTCGGTTTGGAGAAGCGTGGTTGCTGGCTATACTTACACGTAAGGCGAACATCTTAGTTCTAAAGCAACGCACTGTGGTCCACCGCAAGTATAATTAAATCGTACTCGGGGAATTTCTAATATCCATGGGCGGCAATGACCACTTTCCATCACACACAACTTATTTTATTTTCAATTGATAAGTATCACTTACACAGGAGCTGTTTATTTATATAGGTATACCCGTTAGATAGGTGGTGTCAGTGGCGTGACATAGGAAACAGGTCCGCGTCACCGAGCATCCCAGTCACCCGTGACCGGCAGGTGGTTCACGGCTCGCGGCCCCGTGCGTGAGTAAACAGCCGCTTTATGCTAATTATAGGTTTATACAGGATCGCAATATTGGCGAGTGATGGACTGACATTTGTTGGAAACGGCCGGATCAAACCCATGTGTCTAGATAAGTTTTCTATTATACGACGTCATGTTTGAGATACTGACGAACGATGATACATGACATTTGTTGGAAACTGACGCATCAAACTGATGCAGTATGTCTGGATAAGTTTTCTGGTATACGATGCCATGTTTGAGATATTGACTAGTGATGATTCCTGACGTTTGTTGGAAACTGACGCATGAAACTAACGCAGTGTCTGGATTGCTTTCATATAAATGTAAGATCAGTTGTGCCTTTCGATACTCTTATAAGTTGTGTTCTAATTAGCTGAACGGAAATGATTATTTTTTATTGACATTGTGTGCTATACTCATAATACTTATATCTCAATACTTTTAAGATCAAACGTCATAGAATAAAACTTAACAGTTAACATACTTAGGTAAATCTTAGACTTAAGTACATACTTTTACATTCAGCTGCAAAGTCTTAAATTACAAATCACAAGTCGTAAATTACAACATAATTGGCTTAATCTTATTCAATTATAAAATTAAAAGTTTTATTTTGATAGGATCTTATGTTTTCGCTTGTATCATTGTGTTGGCTTCATTCGGACCTTGGTACACATTACAAAGATTACCTCGCCACAACTATGTCAACCTCAATACAATCTAACATTCTCGTAAAACGCCTAAGATAACGAGATAAGTAACGGTGTAAAACAATTTCTGATACAAAGTGCTCATGCACATAGCTTCAGCTCCGGGTCTCCTTTCCGTTATATAGCGGCCTTTCGAGTTTGTGACAAATATGGATCACTTCGCATACACCTACTATGTTCTGTATAAAGTTGTTTAAACATGTACTGCCGACCAATATGAGTTGTGTAAGTGCGAAACTGCCCATAAACCGACGGCGTTTATTCGATTGCGTATATGCCATGAAAAAGTATTAGAATGCTGTATATTACTGCAACTGCTTCCACTACCAATCATCAAGAACAACTCTTGTAGTTGGCCTAGTGAAACTTATCAGTATCTATACGTATAATCACTCATATAATTCTCTATAAACGATCCTTGTGTTCAGAGGCGTCTTAACTTAAAAACACGAGTAAATATATTTTAATCTCCAGGTATATCAACTCATCGGTGATCAACCTCAAGGATGATTCAATCGTACTTGGGGTTGATTACTAAAACATTACATTAGGGTGGCACTCACTGAGGTGAGTGGTCACTCACAGGCTATCACGTGAACTGCATGCTCGTTTGCTCATAATTTAGAAATACCTTGAAATATATCTCTTAAAGCTATAAAATAAGCTGTAAAATAAAATAAGTGGATAATATTTCTAGGTGGTAGAATTGGTTTAGTTCAACCGGGGATTTACCACAGCCACCCTCATTATCCTGCGTGTAGCAATTCGTGTTTCGGCTATATACTTATATATACTAAGGCGATCATCTTAGTCTTCAGGGGTAACAACGCATCTGTGATCAAACTTAGGTATGATTTAATCGTACTTGGTGATGATTACTGATGTCCATGGACGGCAGTGATCACTAACCACCAGCTTTACTACATGCTCATTTGCTACCTTTATACGTTAAAAGAAAGGTATCGGTTGTCATTGCTCCTCTGTTGTCTTTGCCGAAAACGTGTCTACGCATTTCCCCGTAACAACAATCATGATGCGTACGTGCCCCGCCCGGAGATGAACGGCCTGTTGATAAAGGTTTTCCGGTGCGTTTAGTTCCGCTATTCGTACAGTTACACGTTTGGGACATTTTTTATTTAACATAATTAGGTGCTGCCTTTAGGTTGCCATCTACTTTGGCCTACCATAATGAGATGAGTGTCTTGGATGCGATATTCTTATATTATCCGGTATAACGTTTGTATCATGGGGTCGCTCAAGTGCTTCCTAAAAATTTTGTTCCTGCCCTTTTTAAGGAAATAGCCTTGTTAACGTAAATGTAATCTATTCTGAGCTAACTGTCTCCAACAAACAAAATATTTTCCTACAAATTTCAGTTCATTTATTTTCATAGATCAGGTGCTTCATGAAAAATAAATAATCACGCAATGAATGTATCACGCATTTCTTGCGAAAGCAATCAATAGGATATGATAATTGCTTACTATTTTTAAAAAAATCTATCAGCTATAATCCATAAAGATTTAAAAAAGAATAAGTCTTAAACAACACTAGCGTTGGTTCGAATGGTAATTACTCGAAGATCGGTTATTAACAAAATCCCTAACGGTAAACTTAACGACGATGTTGAATATCATGACCAAATATTCGGATGAACCGTTGGTATCATTGTTGGAATTTACACGTGTGTATACGATTACTATTACGTCGTCATGACGACATCGACTGATCTCGTATTGTTTTATGAAGGTTACTTATGTGTGAAAGAAGATTATGTCGATCAAGGATAAATTAGATTTTGCCGTGCGTAAACTACCATAATCTTAATTCAAATGTGTGAAAATGTGATGTATTAAGATAGGAAAGTTTCGAATAATTCTACATGTATATGGAAAAGTAATAGATACGATAGATGTGAACGAATCCATGAATTTTCATTTCCCCAGCAAATTAAGAAAATAGAAAAACCGCGATCTACCGTTTGAGGTCGGTTACAAAATGAAAGAAATCCGAAATATAAAAAATAATTCAAGTAATAGGGAATTCTATAATAGGGAAACCTACAATACAATTTTAACTCATTCAATGTCGCTAATTTACCTATCGTATACCACGTGTTAGGTACACGGTTTTGAACCGACTTCAAAGAAAAGAGGAGGTTCTCAAGTTGACGTATGCCAGGTAAAAAGTATAAAATAATTTAAAATTTTGATGTCGGTGCCAAGTGGTGTATGAAGAGAAGAAGGAGATGCCGACTGCATTTGTTTAAAATTTTTTATTTAGGCTTTCATATCCACAGCGTAACAATCAGATTCTATTATTAGGGCTCCGCTGTCTGGCCGCCTGTCACAGTTCAGTATCTCTACAATCGCAATACGTACAAGTGTGAACTTTTTACAGAGCGTGTATTATTATGTCCGCTGTTACAACAAAGTAATTTAAACAACGTCATCTGTTGAAGAAACCACAAAAAGACTAAAATCCGAACAGTGTTAAATATTTCACTCGCACTTGGTCGATGCTGATAAGATGATAACTTGTTTGAAACTATATTTTAGATAATTATATTTCTTAAGACTAACTCTCATTAAGCATTTACTTTAATTGTTTGTTGTATTAGCAACCAAAGTAACAAATATTCGGATTTATTTAGTGTCCCGTTGGCATTCTTTGGGCTTGGAACCCTGAAACACACTCTTACAAATATTTTCCTTGTTTATCAATACTTTGTTTTTATTTAAATTTCCTTATAAAGCAATAAAACATCCTGCTTATTACCCAGCATGACAAGTTACAAACACATACAATAAAGATGTACGCGTTATCTAATTAAGGGGACACCCATCAATTAATTATTAATTATAGTGTCTGTGGAATTAATATTAGTATGCAATACACAAAGTATGTATAATGATGCAATCAGGATATATCTAGTGATGTATTGTTTGTACGCATCGCATGTAAAACATAACTACAGTAAGATTTTATCTTTTATAAATTGACTTATCTGCTCTTACTTTTGTGTATTTTTATCTTCGAAACACAAAAAAATGGAAAAGAATTTGGGAAAAAGACGATGCTACGAAAAAAGTAGAATGATGTGTATTATATTATGTTTGTATATGGTTTTTCGACATTCATCCGAATGTATACAAAATACATTGTGGACAGATGTAGATACTGAGGGAGTCCCAGACTGACATTTCATGATCAAATTAATCGTGTGCTATCTGAAGATGGTGTCAAGAGTCTCCGAACTCGATGTGTTTGTATGAGGAGAGTTACGAAAGTGGAAGAAGCTAGACAAGCTAGAACCGTGCCGTTTGGCACTCGATACTGGCATTCTCTACCTACCCCGTTAGGGATTTGGCGTGAAGATGTGTGTGTGTATAGCTTGTTTTTCTGCGACGGAAAAAGTCTTGAGGAACCCGCTTAAGAGATTGTCACGGACGTATGAAGTCCACCAATTCGCGCTTGGTCTGTGCGTAGGATAATTATACCCAGGACAATAATTGGTTGTAATAAGTGGACATGCAGTTAAAGATATTGGCCAGACATATTGACAGGTGGTAGAACTCGTTTAGTTCGACGGGGAGGTACCACCGCTACCCTCATAATCCTCCGTGAAGCAATTCTTGCGTTTCGGTTGCCGGCTATACTTATGCACGAGGCGAACATCTTAGTCCTCAGAGGTAGCAACGCATCTGTGATCAAACTTTGGTATGATTT
>DWNR01002830.1:0-12479 GCA_018250455.1 Polygonus leo
TGCCGGCTATACTTAAACGCGAGGCGAATATCTTAGTCCTCAGGGGTAGCAACGCATCTGTGATCAAACTTAGGTATAATTCAATCGTATTTGAGGATGATTACAGATGTCCATGGGCGGCAGTAGCCACTTACCATCAGGTGGACTTCATGCTTGTTTGCTATCATTACATAATAAAAAAAAAAAGATTTCGATCAGAAAGAAAGGACAATTTTTTTAAGACAATAAACATTTAACTACCCCATAATGCCCTTTGTAAAGAGTAAGTTAATTATGAAATATATTATGACTAGTGAGCCAGGACAGGTGACATTTTGTCAAAATTTCATTAATTTTGGTAAGTAGTTTTGGAGACTAGTATAGAGGAACATCATGATTTTTACAGTGCAATATTAAGATGATAAGGAGATCATTACATACTTCTAGGTCACTGATCTGTTTATCTGCAACTTTTTGTTCTTTAGGAGTCTCATTATCTTCTGCAGATACTGCCTCTGTACTATCAACTTTCTCTTCTTCTACACCGCTATCTTCTTCATCATTGTCACTTCCTTCTAAGGCCTCTTTAATCCATGCCGTTTTTTCATTTACATGAGCTTCAATGAATTCTGCAAACAATGGGTCTTCTTTATGCTATAAAATACAACCAAATTATCTTACATATGAAAAATTCATAAATATCACATCATAGTATTAAACAAGGTCGCTTCCCGTTGTCTGTCCCTATATATGCTTAAATCTTTACAAGTATGCAACGGATTTGGATGCAGTTTAATAGATAGAGTGATTCAAGAGGAAGGTTTATATGTATACATGCATAACATAGTAGATAAACACAGATAATAATGTATATGGCAGAACAATGTTTGCCGGGTCAACTAGTAATGTAATAAAAGAAGAATCATAATAAGTAGGTTTATATAAATGTTGTTATCCAAATGTTAGTAAGATTTTTACTTTAAATTTAGATACAGATAGAATTGACTCCAGAATTGAATTTTTTGTAATATTATAAAATTATTATATTATAAAAAAATTAAAAATTATTTTATATTTTTATTATGGATTAATTAATACCTTTTTGAGAAGTTGCTTAATTTTATCCTTGCTTTTCTCAATTTTCTTTGCTTTTTTCTTTGCGCTTTTAGTAGTTTGTGCATCATTCTCATGGAGTTTCTTATAAGCTGTGCTGTCTGGGGCATATTTACTCCAAGCTCTCGGTTTGTTTTCATCTCCCAAGTTAGCACAAACCTGGACACTGATCTTCATGGAGTTTATACATGTTCCATCGAAATATTCTTTAGCAGCTGTTGCTTGTTCTTCCGTTCGGAATCCAACAAACCCAAAGTTTCTGAATTTGCCATCTTTAGTATATTTTAATTGTACATCAGTAATCTCTCCTTTCTCACTAAATATGTCCTTCAGTTTTTCTACTGTAACCTAAAATATCAATAAATATTTCTTTTTTAATATATCGTAATCACATGCTAATATACTGATGGTTGCACTGGTTGTACGTGTACATACCTTATTGGGTAAGTTTTTCACAATTAGTCGCGACATATTTCCTATATTAATATTAAACCTTGCATTTATATTTCTTCAAATAACTCAAAGAAGGAAGTATTATCGTAATATCAGAACGACTAAGATTTTTTAACTTATTTGAATGTTATGCCAGAGAACACCTATTTAAAAAATTAAAATTCCATAGTTACACTGAGAAGATATTAAATAAATTGATTTAATAGAAATTTAAATTATTAATGAAAACAGAAAACATTTATGCAGACCATGTGTTTGTATTTTGACATTTGACAACTGACAATTGACAATGGAGAATTAGAATTACCAGTGTTGCAGATATTATACATAAACAAAAAGGACAGCTACATATGAAAAAGTCGTATTTCTGGTGTATCGTTTTAGGTCGCCCTGAATAAACAGATCATGCGTGATAGAGGCCGTGTGAATACAGGTAACAATAATATTTCTAAAGTATTAAAAAAATGAAGTAGTTAAGACAGATAAACATAAATTATCTGTCTTAATCAATGTTTCTGACGTTGACAGTGACATTAAAATGTCAATTTTACTGTTACCGGAATTGATATTTAATTCAGTCATCAGTGATAACAACCATTTATTTACACCATTCCTTTATTATAACATAATTACATTACAGATATTTTGGCAGAAATTATCTAAATTGATTTAACAATGTCGACTGCAATGACGTTTGGTCAAAAACAATTTATTCCAACGCCGCCTGATAAGGGAAGTTTCCCCCTGGATCACGATGGGTTGTGCAAGAAGTCAATGTCCAGGTACATGAACTGTTTGTTCAGTAATAACAACAACAATTCCTTATGTAGAGAAGAGGCCAAGGAGTATTTAGCGTGCAGAATGGATCACAACTTGATGGCCAAGGAAGACTGGTCGAACCTGGGATTTAAAGAGAACAGTGAATCAAGTTAACATAATATCTAAGACTATTGTAAATATCTAGTGTGTTATATATTGGAATAAATTTAGAATTTGGTTATATTAAAATTAATAAAATATCAATGTTTTTAATTTTAAATTCCAATTTTTGCTACCAATATGTTAATTATGCATTTAATGTATTCATTTACATTCTTACTTTTTTTCTTATAAAGGTAGTAAACCACCTGCAGGCCACCTGATGGTAAGGGGTCAGTCCCACCCATGGACATTAGTTCTACTACTAGGACATTCAACTAATGTCCATGGGTGGGATCTTTAAGTACGATTGAGTCAGACCTGAGGTTAACCACAGATTCGTTGCTACCCCTGATTGAGTACTAAGATGTTAGCCTCATTTGTAAGTACTTATAGCCGGCAACCATGCTTGTTTGAACTGAAACACAAAAAAAATGCTTCATGAATGATTGTTAGGGTGCTGGTGGTATCTCCCAGGACGAACTATGTGAGTTCGATCACCTGGTACTTATGACCCTAATGATAATCCTTTATATGATTAGGCTTACAAGTCATTGTCGATATTGCTAGTATTGCTAGTAGTATTACTTGTTTATTATTAGTCATAAAGGAATATTTTCTTATGCTTATTTTATGCTATTAGTGCAAGCAATGGCAGAGTATTAAACAATCGGCTAAGTGGGAGTCACCCTCATCCTGTCTGAAGGGCACTATAACTTCCAGATAGAATTTGAAATTTTTTGAAGTGAAAACTTCTATAGCAAGGATATAATGGAAACGCGTCAGAGCCATATTCACGCTTAAGGTATTGCAAAATAGTCTATTATTTATTAATGAGTAAACTCAAACCGTGTGTCCAATTATTACGTCGTTTTGTTCCAGTGCAACGCTCACAAGAACGATTGAACGCGCTCAGCGACAAGGCTGCGTCCAAAACCTCACCCTTCGCGCTCTCTCTTTCATGCATCGATACGGCGTATCGTATCTAGTACAGTTCAGAATGCAGCAGTAGTCACTTATAGAAACAACATTAACTTGTGTTGACCGCTTTACCATATTGTCCTTTGAGAGATAGGGACTGTGGTTGTTGTTGTTAGCTATAAGGTTTCACTTCTATCGGCAGTCCCTATCGGCAGACTGGCTATTAATTTTAAAGAACTTTAGAATTCAAGCTAAAATACGCCAAAACATTGTTTTTTTTTTGTTTCTAATCCATTTTTATTTTAATTAATATAACAAATATTAAATATTTGTTTTTGTAGCGGCCATAGTTATACGTATTACGGACGGATGGACAGTGTAGTCTTAGTAATAGGGCTCTGTTGGCACCGTTTAGGTGCGGAATACGTATGGTGCACGTGATAAAGTAGGGATGAAACGATACCACTAAAGTACCCTTATTTTTTCTTGATATACTATCGGTTGTAAAGTATCGATACTTACTAGGTACCGGATTTAAGGTATCGATACTTATATCGATTGTTTTTTAATAGTCATAAATCTAACTATATCACCATATAATCTATCCAAAAACAGGCAGATTTTCTAATGGTCCCCAAATATATTAGATTTTCTACAAATTTTTGTATCGCGTTCCAACATGTGTTAAACAATGGCTAGTAGTGACAGTCAGTTTTTTTTCTCAGATATATTAAACAAATTTGCCCAAAATTTAAACAGGATCAGGAAAAAAGTATTTAAATCGCATGTAGGTACGATACAAATACTTTTGACCGATACCTACTCAATACTTACTTTCAAAGAATCGATATAAAAAGAACTTGGTATCGGAAGGAATGTATCGAGTAAGTATTGTATTTATTCGTATCTTTTCATCCCTGTGTCGAAATAATAAAACAACAAATGCTCATAGAAAATTATTTATTCTCATTGGGTAATAAACACATAACTTAAAATGTAGGTATTTATAACTGCTATGGTTACATGAATAGTATGTATTTGCTTTAAAAGGTGATGGATTTTGAATTATTTTTTGCCAATTATTTATGGCATTTTTTATATAAGTAAATATCACAGTTATTATTAAATTATTTGTGACCAAAGAAATTGTAAAAAACCTAGTATATCTATCTACTCTAGTATATGAGCGACTTGAGAGGTATAAAACAATTTAAAATACAAGTCAACTCGGTTGTCTTATAATATTTTAGGTCTATCAATCTTATAATATATTTATAAGTAATCTTACAATTATCATATATTTATCTGCTGATTGCACAAGATTATTAGTAACATGCATGGTATATTACGATTATAATTCCAAGTATGAGGAAGTTTTTTTAATATAAAATGGTCATATTACCAGCTATATAGAATGTATGAACTTAGAGGAAAGTACAATAATATTTAAAATGAATTTATTCTGTACAGTAACTAACTATCAAAGCACCATTTTCACACCACGGAGTTTCCGTTTTCTATTCATTGGCAAATTAATTTCAGACAGCTTCATGTCATTTAATTCACAAGTAAGGTAATTCACTCTTAATATCTACTTATTTATGCTTTAGGATTATCTGAGTATAACATAAAGATATAAGGGTTATTATGAATACAACGACTGATACAACATATTGCATTAAGAAAAGATATATATATACGTACACATATATAAAATATTTCTTTTAAAGATTACATAGATATTTACTACAACACCATTTTAATGTATTAAAATTTAAATAAATATATTACAGTCCTACTTTATTTAAACATGGACATGCCTCATTTTAAAACAATTTTATGTCTATAAGGCATCCTGTGGGCTCGATTGATTTATATTTATTACATCAATTAATATACCATCTAGATTTTAGATTACATACTTATCGGATTATACAGACACTACAAATATTCAGGGTTATATTTATTTTCCTACAAAAATAATTTATTTCCATATTAAATACTGACATCGATCGACAATACAAACTGTACAGAAGCTAAATGAGTGGTGTTATGTACCTTACATATCATAAAAAACCAAGCACTCGATCATATTGAGATCAAAATGTACATATAACATTACAAAAATGCCTCATCTCTAAAATTATGCTAAACGTTTACGTAATTAATTTTATTCGTAGACATTCAATTAATACTAAGCAGGCAGTGCATCGTTTGCGCAACAGTAGGTATCAATTAAACTAACTCAGACATTGACGATATGTACGGTTCAATTAGAAATGCGTATCAATATAATCTGTATCAACTATTTCAAAAGATTCTCAATGATTATAAAAAGGAGGAGGTGCATGCCTTTCTTACTTAATAGCCATAATTGTTAGGTTATCGGTCATAATGAAACGACCATTTCCATTATAATTATGCACACAACTTACTTGCTTATCCGAAATTATAATACTTTTGACTCAAAGTATTCCTTTCAGATTTCTTATATAGTCTACCCATCTGAATATGCTGAACAAATCAAAGAAGGTTCAAGAACCAACTCCTTTTCATATTTTACGATTTTTCTAAAGTGAATTTATCTACACCAGTCAAAATATCTTGTCTAAAATGAATTTCGGTGTTACAAGCCTCATGATACCTCACGAACAGTTTATAATTTCGAGATATACGAAGCAATAACTAATAATATAGTAGTAAAGCTCATTACGAGGTTATTTTTGACATTTGTGGCAGTGGAGCTGGGTGAGCGAAGAGTGGAGCCGGGTGCGGGGAGCGCTCGGAAGGGCGCCCGTCGTCCCGCGCGCTCCTCGGGGCACGCCATCCAGAAGGGCGCTGAAGGAAGCTGCTTGTCATGTTCAACGCGCATCTGTAAGTCGTTGAACTTCCAGAAGCCTTTTCCTTTAAAGAAGTACGTCTTTCCTGTGGGGAAATAAAGAAACGAATGTTAATGTAAATGAATGTATTAACAGTAGGTATTGGTTTAGATTTCGTGCTTTCAGGGGGTTTCGAGGCTCAAATCCGACTCGCGAAACTCCGATTTTTCTGTGTGGCAATTTTATACGTAATACTATTTAATCTTTACTTGCTTTGTTGTAAGAAAATAGTGAGGGAACAGAAAGGCCTATAAAGTTAAAAAAAAAACTTAAAGTAGGATATTAAATTCGGATTTTCCTCGCATATTCAAACGTATCTGTACCTATTCCTTCTCAGACATAAATAAATAAATGAATATAAAAATAAAGGAATATATAATTACCGTCTTTCCATTGGAAAACACTATCGATGTTATAGCCTACACCTTTCCACATTGCCATGTCTCGTGGATAGTCAGGCTCAACGCGACCGACGTCCTCATCAAATCTAAAATTTAATAAAACAAATAAGTGATGTTGAAAATACTTATTACTTATCTTGTCGTATTAATATCAGATGTAAACTAGTAAGTTAATTTATTTGGTCAATTATTAAGATACTTTAAGATAAGATAGATAATTTTGTTTTAGTGTTAATTCTAAAACTTACTTCCAATACATTGTGCCGCTGTAGAAATATGTCTTGCCATTGTGTCCCCACACCATAGCGGCATCCAATTTTTCCAAATTCTCGGGTAATCCCAGCCTTGACAAGGTTTTTGGATATCCAGGCATAAGATATTGCGAGTCGAATAAATACAAAAGTTTGCCTAAAACATGATAAACAAATTTAAAAATAAAGAATTAAATTTTTGTAAAAAAAAAATAAAAAATAATACAGATTACCAATTTATTTTTAACGCACATAAAAGCCACGTTAGGATAATGGTGGTGTTAGGACCTTTAGCCTTTAAGGGAGCTTACTTTCAAATATTTCGAATATATGGCATAAATAAAAATATGTTCTTATGGAAGAACTTACCAACAAAAAATGCTATCTTGCGATCTGGTCTTTCATAAACTGCATCAACGTGAGTTAGATTCTTAGGAAGGCCTGACCACATTCGAGATATTTCTATAGGATATTGAGCGTATCGACCCTCAGGTCCTATCCTCCAATGATACTGAAAAAATAATAATTATTTATAAAGTGAATCGGTTGCGATTTGTGAATCTTGTGATTTGCGATCGGTTGTGAATATATTTTTAAGTAAAAAATGTAAAGTTTGTCGAAGTTTAAAGATATGAATAAGTTGCTTTGTTTTTACTTACTCTATTTTTGAAAATAAATAGTTCGTTGCGTATAAGTGCTACGGCATCGTAGCTTGTATCGCATGTATCTGGTATATCGGAAGGAGGTGTAGGTTTTACGGTAGTGGTTTTTACGGGGTAATAGGGTTTTTTCTTTGGGTAGTCTTGGCCTGGATCCGTTGGGTAGTTTTGTCTCGGGTGGCTGGGATACTCAGGGCGAACGTTAGGGTAACGAGTTCTGTGAGTAGTAGGATGAGTTGTTGTCTCTGTAGGTCTTGGGTAGTAATTGTGGTTTGTTCTCCGAGGATGTTCTTCACTTGAGTTATAATGTCGGCGATCAGGGTAGTGTGGTCGTTCAGGATAGGTCGGTCTTTCTGGATAACTAGGTCTTTCGGGATAACTTGGCCGTTCCGGATAACTCGGTCTTTCTGGGTAAGTTGGCCTTTCAGGATAACTTGGCCTCTCTGGATAAGTTGGTCTTTCCGGATAACTTGGTCTTTCTGGATAACTTGGCCTTTCTGGACGATATGTGGGATATTTGGTTGGAGAACGTGGGTAGGGGGTATAGGTACGATGATTCGGGTGCCTTCCATGATGTATGTATGGTCTCCTGGTTGTAGTAGTGGTCGTCGTTGTAGTAGTAGTGGTAGGGGGTGGTGTCTCTACCGGTCGATAATATGGTATCTTCGCCCATGTTTTAACTTTTGCACCTAAAAAGTGAATATATATTTAGAAAATAAATAAATACAATACGGGTAGCTATTATTGCCACAGTTAACAACTGAATGTTTCAAAATATTGTATCTCTAAAAACTTTACTGAGAAGTTAACAACGGTCCTAATATCTTTACTTTAACATTATTTCCCGATGGGTTATAATGCCTTGCTAAGCGGCTATAATAGGCCTAGTTTATCCAAAATTACGCGTTAATTAAACATTACGATTAAAAATTATACTCACTATACATTTGTTGAATGCCATTACGATCATCTTCAGGTAAAACAAAGTTTGGTTGAATGCCTTGATACCAGGGAAACATTAAGGCTCCTTTTACGGAACTATGACTTAAGCCTAACGAGTGTCCAAATTCGTGAGCAGCTACGGCAAACAGCGAGGTACCTTTAAGAAATAAAATAATTTTATTAGTATTGTACATTGTAGTAATAAAAAATAAATGAAAATATGTAAACGTATATCCTTCAGTGTGTAGCTTCATAGTTAGACTTGGCATTCAAGTTAATGCATCGATGTTGCCTAAAAATATTAAATTTAGGTATTTTAATGCAAAGAGATTCTGAAATACCCTGCCCTACAAATTTAAAACTCAAATCATTATTTATTTTTAAGTAATACTATACGGATACCATAGATTTTTTATTTGAACATATTTAAATGTATGGTTCACTATGTACTTATGCCAAATGGAGCAGTCGTATGTATTGTGTAAATGTTTACACGTGGCTAACCGGGGCCATTACGAAGTGTCGATGAGCCGCTTGTCCGTGTAAATTATCACGTGTGCGGTGTAACTACACAGGCTGGTAGGCCTTACGGCACGCCAGTCGCAGCGAGCGTGTTCGCATGGCTGCGGTTGGCCTATCGGGTTGCTATCGTATTTATGTTACATGTATTATGTACATGCGGAATGGGATTACATTGATACCTAATGAAAATGATATATGCGGACACGTCCACCTAACTCATATCGCGATGCAATTTTGTTGGTTAATTAAGCAATAATGTAGCCGGTGATATTGTGTTTTGGACAACGTTATATATTACGCAATTAAATGGATACTGTAGGTTTTAATTCAGGACTATAAATGATAGCACGGCGCCGCGCCCTGCCATTTGCACGTCAATGTTCATTTCCGAATGATGAACTTTCGGAAAATAACCGCAATTGAATAATAAATGTAACATACATAATGTAAACGAGGTTCGTTAATCGCTGTCATTTGCGCACGGTCACAGCAATGAAATAAACGTAACAAATGTAGTTGGTATTTTTATTTAGGTATATATTTACAATTAAACGCATATCTTTGCCTCAGTATTAATCCTGCGAGTCTCATATAGATTTCTACTAGCATAATTTAATTAATTTAAATTAATGCACTTATTTGTTTATTATAATTTGTTTAACAACTTTTAGGACCTAAAATGAAAAGAAACAGTGTTCTTAAAGCACGTAATCATTACTGGCCATTATAGGGACGAAACATACCCATGTATAATAGAAGTAGGCACAGACATTCTTGGCATAGAGTTGTGGGGTAGAAGGTGGCCGTTAGGCGCGTTATAGATAGACACGATCGGTCGGCTTTGTGCCCTCGGTTACTGAGATAACGCCGGGAATGCTACGTCATCTATTCAAAGGTCTGCGCACTTCATCATGCGCCCTGATTAGGGCCACCGGAAAAATTATGTGTTAATATACGGTTAATGGACGCCGCAGAACAGATATTATTTTGAATTATCATTTTAGTACAAAAGAATTACTCGATTTTTTAAACAGTTTCGTTTTTAATGTTAGCAGTTCTTGTTTGCTTTTTTTAGACATACGAGTAGATTTGTTCAATAAGTTTAGAATAAAAATTAAAGCTGCGTGCTGGAACGTTAAGCTTAATACTTTTATACGGTGGAAGTAGCAAACTTCGATGCAGTCTATATATTAGGTAAGTGGCCATTCCTGTCCACTGGGACTTGTCACCAAATCCTAACAGAGTTTCACCTGAATTATGCGGATTATTACTATTGCTATTCATGAGGACTGAATTACATCGACCGCATAGCCCCGCGGCTTATGTAGATCATAATCGATGTACAAAGTAAAGGGCAGACGAGAATTTCATGGGGTCAGTCGTTATATTATGTCGGATATGCCTGTGAGGTTTAAATAAAAGTAGTGGACCTCTAAATGGTATCCAGTTCTGATATATCTGATGGAATTAAAAAATATCCCGTGGAATATATACATATCATATTCATTTTATATTTATATACAATTGTGCAAACAGGACATAAAGTGCGTTTCGTATCATTTTACTTAACACAACTTTGATAGTTACTTATTACAATAGTTATAAACTTAACTTCATACTTTATTTTAATATATAGAATACAAAACATCTTTGCAAACTAACCTTCCTCCTCATCGTTGTTGGGGTGCAGCAGCCACAGCTCATCATCATCGAAGTGCGCGTCGCCGCCAGTTCCCGATCCAGGGAAGAACGCGTGTGCAAGAATTGAACCGCGTCCGTCGAAAGGATATGCATCGTCATGGTATCGTCTGTAAATAAAATTGGTCGAACTTAAATACTTTGGGGCTAGTTCACAACTATAGGTAAAAAGGTCTACAATTCCAGTAATATCCAGATTAAAGTGTTAGAATTTTTTGTGGTTGGATTCTGTTAATAGTGACTCTATTATATGAGGCAATGTAAGTTATACCTTTAACCTCTTAAAAACCTTCCAAGAAGCGAATATGACAGCTTCTCATTTTGACAGGAGACATGTATACAGTAATCGGATCGTAATAGCTTGATGATTAATCATTAAAATGATTGAAACAAACAAATAACTCTGTAGGTAATTAGTGTAATTAATCTTTAAGCAATAATGCTGCAGGTATCGAGTCACTTCATCTGAGGTCTAATGACAAAACTAGGTGGTCTAAAATAATGTATTCATTCCGCAACAAACAACTGTGACTGAAATGAAGTCTGCGGAGCAATCAAACTTCCTTCCCCGGGGTCCGCGCTCGGACTCCACACACCTAATCATTTTTCGCCGAGAGAACACAGCGAAAAGACCTTTTCTATGCATATTTTACGCAATATTAGCTGACCGTTGCGTTATTGAGTTTCTATGCGAAAGTTGTGCAATTAGTTTGTGTGTACTTTAGCTAGTAACGAGTAGGTATTAATAGTCATGTTAGCTATCGGCGGTGCAGAATCATTCATCCGGTGGTTCGAGAAAC
Organism: Polygonus leo; assembly: GCA_018250455.1. NCBI lineage: Eukaryota > Metazoa > Arthropoda > Insecta > Lepidoptera > Hesperiidae > Polygonus > Polygonus leo. The sequence goes on from DWNR01002830.1 coordinate 11,537, forward strand.
TTTTTACACATTGATTGTATAAGTTTCCTCATATCTAGGTATTAGGTTTTAGATGCGATGGGGTATCGGTTATTATCAATAGAAAAAATAAATTGTACAAAATTATTTATTTTGGCTCTTTAAATTTATACTTACATCGGCTACTTCATACACGGACATCGTTTTTATGTTTTGGCATTTTACAGAGTCAAAAACATTGTAATTATCGTTGTTTAAAACAGGAAACAATTTACGAGAGTTCCAACAAGTTATTTTTAATCTCGGCGGTTACATGTTGATATAAAAAGCTTCTGGTATAAAACTGACATAATAGAGAGATAAAAGTTAGTATTTAAAACAACGGTCTACTGTAAACTATGGCTTATACGAGGGACCTTTTTCGGGGAAATGCGGAATGAGGAAATGTCGCGTTGACATACGCATCAAATATAATGGCCTCTGAATGGAAAGTTTCCGAGTACGGGAATGATTTATTGCATCGATGTTATCAGGTCTCTTATATCGAGTCGGATTGACAATACAGATGCAAATCGCCTCAAGGACGTGCTTGACAGTGCTTGACTTAAGAAATATCCAAAGCTCCTTATTCTTCGACAAATTTTAATCTTATTGACTCTTATAATATTTGATCGTATTTGTCATCATCTATCTATGACTATTAGTTATTCTGCGTGTTTGACTAACGGAACATCACTATATATTTTTCTGGTGTATAGCAGAAGTTCTTACACATAAGGTACATGTCATAAAAGTCGTCTTAAGGGGACGTAAGGCACCTGTGGTTAAGATCAGAAAGAACTTCATTTTTTTCATTTCACTTCAGAAGCTAGTTAGCTTCTGCTCGTGACTTCGTCCGCATAGAAGTCGAAAACCCCTTGGGGGTAGAATTCCGAAAAACCCTTTCTTAGTGCTCACTTACATCATGAAAGGAACCCCTGTACCA
>DWNR01002831.1:0-12477 GCA_018250455.1 Polygonus leo
GCTGCAAATGTCCATAGGCGACGGTGACTACTTACCATCAGGTAGCCCGTCTGCCTTATCGCTAGGTTTAGATATATTTAAAAAAATGTATGTCCCTGTGACAGAATTGACGCTTACATCACTCGTGTCTGTTCGTCTGTTCTTGTTACACAGCCAATTCGCTCCAAATCGCCTATACTGCTTAATTTTAGCAGGTTGTAGAACTCGTTTAGTTCGACCGGGGAGGTACCACCGCCACAGGTCGAATTAGCAAGGTAGCAACGCATCTATGATCAGACTTAGGTATGATTTAATTTTGCTAGGGATGGTTACTGATATCAATGGGCGGCAATGGCCAATTTCCGTCAGTACCACTACACGGCATGCTCGTTTGCTACCTTTGTACGATAAAAAAAAATCGAATTTGATATCCATAATTGTCTTTGATCCAAACACATGTAGGTACTAGAAACATGAAATTGGAACCCATGTTTACTTATGTATTATATATCGTAAGGTGTCTTAATCAAAAATAATACCTAAATTGAATCGCAAGAAGCACTTTCCTGTTTATTGTGTTAGACTTGGTATACCTACCCCTTAGAACAAAATGAGGTCACCGATAGCTTTTATATTGTGATATCATTTCGAGGCTCTGCCAAAACAGAATATGTAAGGTATACTCCGCTATATTCGATCATTTGTCATGTTAATTTCAAGCCAACAAACATTGTAATAAATATTGTTCTCCTGCCAAAGTTAACATGTCATGTCCGTTGAAAATGTATTTACAATTTTATCGGTTATGTTATTTATTTCCTGTGTGTTTTTGTAATTTATTTGCAACAAATAAGCCTGCATCGGATGGTGAGTGACTACAATATCCAGCGACACTTGTAATCGACCCCAAGATTGATTAAATCGTACTTGAGGTTGACCACGGATGCGTTTCTAGCTCTGAGGATTAATATATTCACTCGTTGCCAGGTGGTAGAACTCGTTTAGTTCGACCGGGGAGGTACCACCGCCATACTTGTAATTATTCGTGAAGCAATACTTGAGTTTTTGTTTGGAGAGTTATGGTTGCCGGCTATACTTATACACGAGGCGAACATCTTAGTCCTCACCGACACAACGGATCCGTGATCAAACTTAGCTATGATTTAATTACACTTGGGGATGATTACTCGTGTCCGTGGTTCAGGTCATGTCAAACCAGGTGGTTTGCGTGCTCGTTTTCTACCTTTATACGATAAAAAAAAATCGTACATAAGTAGAAGTAAGACCTCGAACCATGCCTCACGAACTAAACCGAAACATACAATTACTTTACGGAAGATTATGAGGGTGGCGGCACAAGTTCTACAACCTAACAAATGTAAAATAGGAATTTTAAAAAGGAATGTTGGTATAAGTAATTATATTAAGGCAATGAGGATATTTTTCTAACATTGCTTAGTATACAGATGTGAGACCGGTTCGTATAAGTTGAACTAGCTTTATTTATTTGGTTTATATTTGTTCATGTTTAAATTAGACGATGACGTCAGTAATCGTTAATAGCTAGCTAAATGTTGGTTCTATTTTAAAATAGCGACAAAGGGCTACGCCCTTTCCTAGAATTGGTATGGTTACCTATAAGTGTGACCAGTCTGCAGTTTCATCACCCAATATATAGCCCGACCTACTAAAGAGGGTTTTTCCACCACAAATAGTCACTACACCTGATTTGTCATGTTTGTAACGGTAAACACGCAAAGTGAAACCCTAAACATTAAAGATTGTTGATGACTGAAACATTGAAGAAGAATACATTTTGAGTAGCCGTACCATGTCAACATAATTGAGAGTTCTCCTTTTTCTCAAAGGAATTGCACCAATTAGCACAATGCCAGTACGACGGTGGATTATGGCTCCGACGTGTTATGAACATAATAAATACTGTAATTAAATAGAGATAAATATTAAATACCTCTACTTTAGGTGCATTGTATTATAATAAACATCGATTAGAGTGATCTGTCTAGTTATCGAACGTTGGAGGCGGGCGATAAGGGCTATCGTAATCTGATTAATTGGTGACTCATAAATGTAGACCGTCGTAACCACGACCCTCCGTATCGACCTGATCGCATCCCGACAGAAACTTATTGTCAGATTGCTGAACTGGTCCGATTACATTATTATCTATTGATTAAGCAAATTTCAGTGGGTTTTACAACCTTGCTTGGTAGTAATATTTCATGAATTGAAGTGAATTTATATCCTAGTCGGCCGCATACATATAAGTATTACATGTACAAGAACTTTACAGTATCAGGTACAATGAGAAATTAAAACATAATTATGAATGCTTATGAATTTTGCTATCAAGATCGTATCAAAACTAATAAATTGTCACCCAGTTACATTTATTAAGTTGCTGGATGAGATAATAGTTATAATAGTCATGGACCTAACCTCGAAATTATTTTTCTTGCACTCAGTAACGTGATATTCGATTTTTTAAATACAAACCAAATTATAAACGTACTAGCTTTCCGCCCGCGGCTTCGCCCGCGTGGAATTCGGTTATATCGCTCGACATGATAAGCAGTAGCCTATTTCTTTTCCAAGGTCTAGACTATTTATCAAAATTGGACAATTGAACAATCTTACATGATTTTATGTTTGACAATAAGGAACTTCCATACCAACTTTCATCCCCTATTTCAACCCCTTCTACCCTTTTTTCGCGATAAAAAGTATCCTATGTCCTTTCCCAAGTTCAGGTCTATCTTCATACCAAATTTCATCAAAATCGGTTCAGTGGTTTAGCGGTGAAAGCGTAACAGACAGACAGACAGACAGAGTTACTTTCGCATTTATAATATTAGTAGGGATATAAAGAACTTAAATAAAATAATTTAGTATTTTACGTACGCTGTCCAATTCTTACATTTACAATCTTTTCACGGTTATATTGTTTTAGCAAAGGTAAGTTATTCGGCCAACCTTTGAATATTTTATAAGTACACGCAGTGCCTACAAGTAAGTCTTTGTTTATAGTTAACGCAATAGGTTAATGCCACTGGTTCCATTTTACAAAGCGCTCTAGTCTCGTCCACATTACATATCTATATTCCTGCACACTTAAGACATGTTACTTTTGTGCAGCGATATACTTCAAGATGTCTATAATTACCTGGATTATCGATCCCGTGGTACCGTTATAAAAAAACATTCAAAGGAGAAACCTGTGTAAGGTTTCTCCTTTTAGGACATGCAAGATTTGCTCTGGACGCGAAATGATGATGATTAGAAATCATTTGGAAAATCCAATAACAAATGTGTAAGGTATTCAGAATCTAGTCAGATATCATTATCACAGATGAACATTGATCCGACATACGAACGATAATGAATACAACAAAGATACGTTTCTAAAAGAAAGTTAAAGATTGTATTTGAGATGTGCATGATTTTCAGATAACAGTGTTGATTCTGAAAGCTTTGTTTGCGGTTGGATTGTTGCCAGCGGTCCTTTGGGCGAATTAAATTTAATGTAAGAGTCTAGTCCCCACAAATTAAGCACAATTTAAATCCGTGCTACTAAGTAATTTACCGCTGTGTTCTGGATTTAAAATTTACTTGTTACTGGCACTGAAACAATTCGGCAAATAGTGTTATGTAAATGAGGCAATAAAGCTACGTGCTGTCTTTTATCGCATAGAAAATTCGGGGCATTTTGCAGTTGCACCACGTCTAGACATACATTTAGGAAGTGAGGCCAACTTTTAAAGTTGACCAAATTACCTACTGTGTGTTGTCACGAAACAGCCATATGAAGCAACGTATTTTTGCAGACATGCAGACATTATTTTCAAAGGATTAACTTGTATTATGACGGTGAAACATTTTAATTTTTCTTTTGAAATATACTTGCATGAAGCTAGTCTTTGCGTGTCTTCAATGCTAATTCAAAAACAAAGAACTTATAATGTGAAATCTGTAGTAAATTATTCTGAACATTGTTGAATACGACTGAATTCTAACCGCGAAATTCGCCAACAATAGATTAGAGATTTCCATTTAGGGTTCTCGGTGACTATAAGTCCTTAAATCTCGTATGTACTTTGCATATCGGGACTTGGGGTCTTATTCTACATATTAAAAACCGTTGCCATGGTTTAGTCCTAAGTCAAACAATATTCTAGTACGAGCTAAGGCGAGGTCTAAGCTGGCGCGTTGCCAGCTGTCGACGATACGACGTCTCGGCCCGAAAGCGCAACCAAGATAGACGCCCAAACGTTGCTTTATTTGAACCAGTTTCCTACTCCACATTCGTAGCACTAACAATTAGTGTAATGAACACACTCATATATCAATTGTGTCAACCATTAAGGGTGTAAATTCTTGGCTTTTGCCTAATTTGGCAAACTTGCACTTACAGTTAAGTAAGATCGCGTAAGATCGTAGGATGGTGCAATTCTTTATCTTAGGATAAATTTCAAATAGGTTTAGAAATGGTTGAAAATAATACTGTAAAATTGAGAAGAAGGAACAGTAATGAAAATATTTTCCCCAAAGATTTCACAGACAGTCGTCTATTATATCTGAATGAAACAATTTTGCTGTCCAATAAGACTTAATTTGACGGCCCTTTCCCTGAAGACTTTTATCTGGATCTTATATAAATATCGTTGCTAATATAATACGTTATTTGAATGTATTGTGAAAACTGTATATGAGAATTTTAATATAGCCGAGTTCTATTGTAAACAGAACTTAACGACATAACTTGAAATCCTTTAAGAAGAAAACATGACTAATACGAAAGTTAGAAGTACAACGTTGTAAGGGTAGATAGCGGTAGATATATAGTTAAAACTTGAACGAGCATGGTCAAGTGTGTCGGTTGGGTACGAGAGTTTTCCGATGCCTTAGATTATCTCCGTTACACCGGATCAGTGTCACTCTTCACTCTCCGAATGATATGCGCAGTTTTCGCCAGGAATTGTGTTTTATTTTTCATCTCGTATGTTCAATTTTTTTCTGGGTAAAAAGGTAGCAAACGAGCATGCATTGCTGCTACCTGATGGTAAGCGGTCACTGTCGCTCATGGTTATTTATTCCCAAGCACGATTGAGTCGCATCCAAAGTTAACCACAAAAACTTTCCTACCTCTGAGGACAAAGATGTTCGCCTCGTTTTTTCGCTCGATAGCCAGCCTCCACGCCTCCAAAACTTGCTTCACGGAATGCGAGGGTGGCCTACCATCTGCTAATAATACATAATATTACTATTATCACAAATATTTTGATGTCGGCTATATTAGAACACATCCAAAAGTGGTTCTCAAGTGTCTGCACGCTTTCCGAACTAAATGTAGCAAAAACTCATTATAACGTGTGACTCCACGCGAGTCACGTCTATAAATAGATAATCCAATCATCGTTACTAACGGTGTATTTATTTTTATATTCCACACTTTTATTTACAATGTGTATGAGGAAATGTATCATTATGTATTTATCATCTTCATCATCATCAGCTACCTGTTACTATATCAATTATGGACTTCGATATCTTATGGTTTTGAACGAAACTATTTTGTCACTTGAACAAATTTTATGCTTAACGGTCTAATAACATTAGGTGTATACGAAGCACGTACTCTTTATTAAGCTGATCACCGACTTGGCCTAGGTCCTGCCTGAAACAAGAGAAGCATTCGTCATGCGAATGCTTAATTTACTAGTTCACATTGCAGACATATGATCGCGGTCTTTGCAATAGATTATTAATTGACGACCAGCATGGCGCAGCGGTCACTATGCTGATCTGCCTCGCAGAGGATCCCGGGTTCGATTCACGGGCAGACAGAAATTTGAAGGATGAATTTGAATGTCGGTTCTAGTTCTTGATGTTTGTGCATACTGACGTGTGTGTCCATGGTACCCACGACACAGCGAATCCTAGTGTAGTGTGGGGGAGTATATAAGGTGTTATTATAATTATTATTAATTAATTTTCTCTTGTTTAGGTGGAAGAAATACGAGAAATGATAGACAAGATACAAGCTAACGTGGAAGAAGTGAAGAAGAAGCACAGTGCCATCCTATCAGCGCCGCAATCAGATGAAAGTAAGTGTTTTTCTTCTAAGTAAAAATAAAATGTTTATAAATCGCCTTATCTCCTCTATTGTATTTTGCACCGTTCGTAATTAATTTGATATGAAAATTAAAAAAAAAATATTTCATATTTCTTCGTGTCACCACTGTAATTCGACTTTAAAAAAAGGGTTTACAAATATCCAAAAAATAAATCGAGTAAATATTTTTTTCATTTATATTGTATGCGATATTGACTATATCTGTTTGTAAACCTATTTGATTACACATTTATTATTCGACCTCAGGGTCCTACACAAATATCTCGAAGAATACATCAATGAGTCAATAGGGTATGAACATAATGAAGTCAGTTTTATTTATTAACTTTAAATCTATCTACTTTCATTCCAAGTTCTAGCCATCTTTATTCTTGCTTCAAGCTGTACCTGACAAGCTTTTTATCACCATGTTTTTTTATATTTCCCTCAGTGAATTTTTTGTCGTCTCGTCTCGTTTTCGTCGCTGAACGGTTTTCAAACATTATTTATGTGTCTACTACATATTTATTCCAATGCTAAAATTTACATACACTTAAAAGTCATATCGCATCGCATATCATCATTCTGTCACGATTTTTGCAATTGTCCCTCCCCTTCCCTTACCGTTTATATAAATCCCTTTTTTGTGAACTAATTGTTCTTTTGTTTCTATACTCTGTTATTATAGGCAACCAAATATAACCTGATCACAAATTTTCGACGTGATTTTATTAATTTCCTATCTTTATATTCCGACTACGCCTTGGAATACATTACACATAAAAGTAGATCAATTTTCCTGTACAATGAAAAGCAAATAAGGGAAATTGCAATATACGAGTATAGTGGTGAATGGGTAAGTCATGTGTAAGATAATAGCCCTGTCAAATGCGATGTATGTTCTTGACGTGCTCAGAATGCAGCACATGGTTGTTTGAAATAGAAGAATGAAAATGAGTTAGAAGTTATGAATGCACCCTTCATTCCATTGCATTGAATGTATTCAAACGTTCTAATCATTATAAAACATATAATGTAATGAAGAAATGATATCAATGTAGCTTGTGATCTTCGTTAAAATTAATGCGATGGAGTATTTTGAATATAATAAATTTAAATGAAAATGGTTGTTTTGGACATCCACTCACATAAGTAAATATATTTATACGGCCCTTTAATAAAGCAGAGATACCGCCAAAGCTTAATTTTATATATAATTTAAATACATTTACACTCTGTTTATGATAAAAACATTAAGCAGGATTAAGTAATTTCGTTAAGATGTCAGTAAGATTTTGGTTTTTAATTATATATATAACCCATTGTAACTGTAATATATAATTTAGAATGTTTAGATGACAGCATACATCAATGTGTGTGCTCTCACCGAGAGATACTCTGTGTAAACCAATAGTATTGGGTGCACATGTAGGACAAACTGCATCACAAATGTAAGTTTGATTCGATACCGGTGTTTGAACAAGTTATTGCATTAAGCTCGCTGTTTATACGCTGACTGTAGTTGTACACTAGAGCTCATGTTTAATACGTTCATTAAAAGTTATCGTACAATATTCAATACATTGTAATAAACGATCAACGGTACGATAATGCAACGATACAATACGAAGTATATAAAAAATAATATTCAATGTAAGGGAGAATTTCAATGACACAAAAAAAAATCGGTTTGATCGGTTAGCATTTGCATCTTAAGTGGTAATTTTTTATTAAAGCCTTGTTTATGTATAAATTATTTGTGTCTTTCAACTAATGCACCCTTAATTGATATAAATTTCATTTTGTTCAATCCTCCTTAAGTGAGAAATGTCGTATCATTGTACAAAGTGTGATATTTTTTTTTCTACAACAACGGGTCTTATCTCAATACTGGGCAACCAAGACTTGAGACTGAGATATTTTGTTTACAGAGATACAGGGCGTAGGTGTACAAAAAGCTATTAAGCAAAATATTATATCAAGAGAATCTATTACAATATTAATAAAGTGTTTTGATATTTCTTAGATATTAGAAATATATGCGTGGTATTTGCTTTTGAAGTAGTCCTATACAATTTCATTTTAATAAGTTTTACGAAGGCACTAAAGGTTGTTATAAATATCTCGCCATTCAAATATTTGTGTTAGGGTGGGTATTCATTGAGCGTGGGTGTTTATAAGAATTTTATTCTGTTCTATTAACGTCACAGGATTACTGCAAGTCGCGTGGGATGATCGAGACAGTTCAATGGTATCGGCGTATACATTAATTGAATGGTGACATTTGCGATATCACGGGGGCGTCTGTCTGCCTCCGGAACACTTCAAAGTTTATGATAATTTCATCCGAAAAAAGTTAATTTTATTCGCGACCGATACTTCGCAGGAGTTTTAAAAGACCAATTTAGAATCCAATAAAACTGTTTTTAGATCGTGAACATAGAATAGTACAAGTAAATACGAAAGTAGACTCCATAGTTCCTGTTACCAGGTCCTACCATTATGCTAAGGTAATATTACTATATATTTGTAATGTGATCATTCCTGGTCGCCTCTGGGTGTTTGTGTTCTCAGCTAGACTAAGTTTGGGCTTATTTATATGCATGAACTTTGATAGTATGATTCAGGGAACCTGCGGTAGGTATCTATCTCTTATTGACGTGTTGTGCTGTATATTTATATAATAAAGCTATAGGGGGTCGTATATCTGTACATGGAAGATATGCGGAAAATAGTTGGCTGGGGATACTTAAAATCGTTAACAGAACACGTTTCAACAGTATTTAGAATTTTTCTGTTTATCTGTTTGTCTGTTTATTTGACCGCGCATCAGGTAAAAACGGCTTAACAGATTTTGATGCAAACTTTACTAATCTGTCGAGAAAATCTCCGGCTAGGTTGTATCACATAAAAATTCAACCCCTAAAATGAGGAGGTAAACCTATTACGGGGTAGCGGGTGGAGCCGCGGGCACAACTACTTTAATATAAATAAAATACTCATGATATATTTTAAATGTAACTAACACTGCACTATAAAGTAAATTTCATTACGGCAATATTAAAATTCCGACACGAAATTTGTATTGTAGTAGCTGCAATAAGCAAGCTTTGTACTTACAAAAAGTTCGCACTGCCAGAGTTGATTTTAGCTTAGCTTGAACCTATTGAATGAAAACCCGAGGCGTTCCACTGTTATTTCTCGTTGTAGAGTTTTCTTCTCCAGAGCGTAAATTGTGGTTTGCATTAAAAGTTTTATGTCGTTTCTTACTTTAAATCCGTTCTCGTTGCTGGGATTTTGTAAGCGATATAAATGTTTTATTGCAATGTGCTTTAAAAATCTAATCGATGAAATCTTAATGGTCTATTCTTATCATGCATGTCTTCGAAGAATTCAGGCCGCTAAGAAATGGGCTGCAGTGTCTCCATGCATTCACTTACTGCCATCACCAAAACATAAAGAAAAGTGCGATGGCATGCGTAGTAAGCCCGTTTCTAATGGGTTTTTGATTTATTACAAAAATATGTTAAATAAATCGGCCAAGTGCGAATTGAACGGCGCACGAAGTGTTTCGTACCATCTATACAAAAAACGGCAAAAACACGTTTGTTGTATGAGAGCCCGTCTTAAATATATTTTTTCGTTTATAGTATTTGTTGTTATAGCGGCAACAGAAATTCATAATCTGTGAAAATTGCAACCGTCATGCTAACATGACGGTACATAAGATAAAGCTATCATGGTTCATAAGGTACAGTCTGGTGACGGACAGACAGGCGGACAGAGGAGTCGAAGTAATAAGGTCCTGTTTTTACCCTTTGGATACGGAACTCTAAACATGTATGCAAATATAAAGCTTACTTACATAATATTTATATTTGTAACGCAAATGAGATCTATTTTTAGGATTTTAACTACGCTATACAATGATTTAAACCCCTGTGACATTTCAAGTGCTGAATTGAATTGATTATAATTGACCCGACCTTAATTGTCTCGTGCACTTAGTGTCAACTCACGCGTATGGGAAACCTAAACTATTATTGAATAACAAAATTGAAATATCGATTCTTAAACTGTATTTCCTTAACTCTATTGAATAGGATACCTGCATGGTAACAGAGCAGTGTTTTCTGAGCCTTGCTTGTTTGTGTCTTTTTTTTATCGTATAAAGGTAGCCAACGAGCATGCAGTGCACCTGATGGTTCACTGCCGCCCACGGACATCAGTAATCATCCCTAAGCACAATTGAATTATACCTAAGTTTGATCACAGATACGTTGCTACCTCTGGGGACTAAGATCGGCTCGAGTATAAGTATACCCGGCAACCACGTCTCTCCAAACCGAAACACAATAATTGCTTCACGGAGGATTATGAGGAGGCAGTGGTACCTCCCCGGTCAAACTAAACGAGTTCTACCACCTGCAAAATGTGTCTTGTGTTTGTCGTTTTTTATTTCAATGTGTGTCGTTTCATCTCTTCATTCTTCTGTTGTTCGTCTATCCGCCTGTCAGCCCTTAGGGATAATTCTGAAACAGCTTTCTTTCAGTTTTGACACAGTTGGTATATTTGATTGTAAGAACATTCTACGACAAAAAATACAGTTGGTTTCCGGAATATAAAAGGTGTATGTTAAAACAGAATGATTTTCGTGTAGGACTATTTTTAGTTTATACAAGTAATTGTGGCATGTATGAGCAAGGCAATCGAAGCAGCAGTAACGCCGAACAACGCGACGTGACATAATACCGTCCGAGTTATAAATAAATGCTCCTCAATCGGTCCCTATCGAAGTTCAGATCGCTTTTGTAGTGTTGTTCGTCTAATAGTGTGATATTAATAATACATCAATTCTTACAATGTATAAGTACAGTCTGTAGGAGAGTATCTCATGTTTTGTGTGTTGTTCTGTTTGTTCATTGTCTATTTTTGCCTGTTGTGTGTCGTTTCATCACTTCGTTCGTCTGTCGTTCGTCTATGTGCCTGATGTCTGTACTGTAGGAAATTGAAACTGCGTCCACTTTGACACAGTATATTGCACTGTAAGAATATTCTAAAACAAAATTACTGTTAATTTTAGGAATATAAAGTTTATATGTGAAAAACAGAAAGATTCTCGAAACAATTTATGAGCAAAAGCAAGGCAATCGATGCAGCAGTAACGCCGAATAACGCGACGTGACAATAATACCGTCTGCGTTATAAATAAATGCTCCTCAATCTGTCCCTATCGAAGTTCCTATCGCTTTTGTAGTGTTGTTCGTCTGTGTTATATTAATAATCCATCAATTTAGTCATACGTATACACATATGCCAGCCATACACATAAAGATAGATGTTTTATCATCGTCGAAACATCGATTCTCGTACAGAACATTTTGTAATGTATATAAGTAAGTAAGGCAATCGACGCAGCAGTAACGCCGAACAACGCAACGTGACAATAATACCGTCTGCGTTATAAATAAATGCTCGTCAATCTGTTCCTATCGAAGTTCCGATCGCTTTTGTAATGCTGTTCGTCTAACTGTGTGATATTAATAATACATCAATTCAGTCATACGTATACAATATGCACATAAAGATAGTTGTTTCATCATCGTCATAAAAAGTAGAATGTATTTCATTGTCTCTTTGGTTATTGGCCATTTACCAATATATCATGTGTAAATTGTTCTAAACTAAAAAAATCTTCTCTTGTTCCTTTTAAAATTAAGGTATCATTTTTTACTTAAAAATAAACCAAAATTTACTGCCTCATTGCCATGTATCTTGGGCCATTGTCAATTGCAATTCTCAAATTTTAAATCCCCAAATCTGTCATCGCCTACTTCTCATATAAATTACACAGCAATATATTTTTTTATTTACTGTTCATATATTTTGCAATTAATTATTTCGTGTCCCACCGTGTATCACAATGTCCCTTAACTGAATCGTAAAAGCAATAATTTCGTAACCCTTCGTAATGTATTATTGTGGAACTTGGTATTTAATTTTATGTTTTACGGAAAAGCCGACTTTTGTCGGCCCCATTGTGTCCGCTGACCTTCTCATAGTTCCTCGACGTTAAAACATTCTTAGCGGTATACCGATGCTATAAACTTCGTTGGTTTCAAATATTTTTGGACCGGAATTTGTGGTTTCGACATTCGCCATTTTTGTACTTTCATTTATAAATAGTTTATCTATTTTTTCATTAGGTTTTTAATTAGATATGTTTGATGTAAAAATGGTACATGTTTCTTCCTTTAAAAAGAACTGAATAAGTAAGTGCTAAATATGTATATCTTATATATAAAATTCTCGTGTCACAATGTTTGTCTTCGTACTCCTCCGAAACGGCTTTACCGATTTTAACC
>DWNR01002832.1:0-12476 GCA_018250455.1 Polygonus leo
GCATTCAACACTCTCTGCCTACCCCGTTAGGGATTTGGCGTGAAGATGTGTGTGTGTGTGTAAAGATGAAGCTGATAATGCTCAACATTTTAGCGACACGCACACCGGAGGCTCTACATTCCGAGCAGCCAAAATATGCGGCTTATGTTCATATGCCTATGGGCCGTAATGACCGCTTAGCAATAATTACTACTTCGCTTCGCTTCGCTTCGCTTCGCTTCGAGCTTCGCTCGGATATTTCTGACTTAGGCAGCGCCATCTGTTGTTGAATAGCTTACCTAGTATAAATTGATTTAATACCAGCGTTGTTTACTCAACAGCAGATGGTATTACTATATATATTAGTTCACGAGGGATAGAAAAAATTGAAATAGATGACCAAATGATGAAATAAGGTATTGAAAAAGTAATAAAATAAAAGAGCGCTAAGATATCTTATAAAATTTATTGCATCACTTGTTTTATTCTGATATGTAAAAAATAATATTGCACTTAAATAAATTGATTAGTCATATATCATAATCACAAGTAAACGTGTTAATTTAGGAACTTTTCCAATCAGAAATCATACATATTTAGTACATATAGTAATAGTAATTAAATCTCTAGCAGAGACTCAATAATTACAAACATGCCATCAATACATATTTACATGCTACGTCATATAGATTTACATATTTACGTTAAGATAGTAAACGTATAGGAAATAACCTAACACAGTACATACCATCTTAACCTAGAATTACGTAAAAGCATCAGAAAGAAAATAAAAGAAAGAAATAATAACAATTACAGCTTAATGGAATAGATTTCAGTCAAAGTATGGCAATAATTTACATCATTAATTTATAATTTACGTACTTGTACGCGATTGTACCTACGACATTCTTAGTGTATCAATTTTAATAATGTTCTTTTTTATTTTGAGCATTGCCCTACAAGGCGTAATGAAAAGGTACCTTTTTATCGAATAAAGGTAGCAAACGAACATGCAATCCAACTGATGGTAAGTAGTCATCTCCAAGTACGTTTGAATCGCACCCGAGGGTAACCATAGATGCGTTGCTGTTCCTGAGGACTCATATGTAAGAGGAATAAGATCATCCCGTATGTAAGTATAGTCGGCAACCACGCCTCTACAAACCGAAACAAAAATACTGCTTCACGGGGGATTGTGAGAGTGGCGGTGGTACCTCGCCGGTCGAACTACAGGAGTTCTACCATCTGTTACCTATATAACAATCCTTGATTTATCTAGAACTACACATACATGGCTATGCTATGCTGGAGAACGAACAATGGCTAAAGCAATATAACCATGAACTTTACCAGCTTTATAAAGAGCCTAATATAATAAAGAGTATAAAAAAATATCGCCTATGATGAACTGGTCATGTTTTGCGAATGGACAAGTCGGGAACATCTAAACGTCTTCACGAAGGCGTACCAGAGGGCCAGAGAAATCGGGGCAGACCAAAGCTGAGATGGTTTGACGGCGTTGAGAATGACTTAAAAAACAAGAGTGTCAAAAGTTGGAAGGAAAAGTCAAAGACAGATTGGTCTGAAAAGCTTTACTTCACTAGGCTAAGGCCCACGTGCGGCTGTAATGCTTTCGATGATGATGATGATGAAGATACATGGCGGTACAATGTTATAAGGACTGCTAGATATGAACATCCAATACTTTTTGCTACATATATTCAGAGATGTGTACATTAGACTGGACTACAGTTGATCAAAATATAACTATATGCTATTGCTAAATGGGACGGCAACGGTATGTATTCTCCATTGGTATGTAGAGGTGTATACCTCTACATACATACATACATATTTGTATAGATAGCAAGCAAGCTGCACATTAAATAGTTATTACCGTTCATGGACATTTGTAAATAATTCCAAGTACAATTGAAGTTTTAGCTGAGACTGATTCGTTGCAACGTATGATGACTAAAATTTTCTCCTCCTATTTTAATATATCTTGCCACCATGTTTTTTTATTTGTTTTATAGAGGATTAAGAAAATGACTATAGTATCTCCCTAGTCGAACTACAAAAGCCTGCCGTTATAAAATTAATTGAGAACCATTTAACATAAGAACCATCTAAAGTTTACATAAACACTGAGGTTAGATGTAGGTAATTGCTTTAAAAAAATCGTCGAATATAACTCGAACGAACTCTCCAGTCGAACTACAGAAGTTCTATTACCTACCAAATATAGTTCACTGAAGTAACTATTAAACATCAAACCAAGATTCATTTATGCATAAATATAATCGCGAAACACTATAACGCTTATCAAATATAAAATTATGGAAAACAACTCCCCAATCTTACTATGGAAGTAGTAATTTTGAACAAATAAATTTGACGTAACTATTTAACATAAAATCAAGTAAAAATCTAAAGTATACATAAGTACTATAAAAACAAGTAACCATCTTAAATACACAAATGAAAAGCTTCTAAATGACACGATCACTTAGCCTGCACGCACGAGCGCGCGCGTGCGCATTGATGAGTTGCGTGCACCGCGACAGCTTCTGCTGCACCGCTTACAACGCCTCTAAATCTGATGAGAGGTTGACAGAGAGAGACAGAAAACGAACTAACCACTCCCCTGATGGTAAGTGGTCATTGATGCCCAAGGATATTTGTACACAATAATCCTAAACACGGTTGAAGTTCTACGTGAGCTTGAGTACAAATTAGTATTTGTCACACATTAGTATTTGTCATTGTCAATTTTGTAGTGTCCACGAGGACAAGTACGTGATTAAAGTTCTACCTGAGGTCGAGTACATGTGTTACCTACAAAGACAAAGATTTTCCTCTCAGACAAATTTAAATCACTTAGCCTGCATGGCGTCGAGCGAGCGGCGCGCGTGCGCGTTGATGAGCCGCGTGCACCGCGACAGCTCCTGCTGCACCGCCGACAGAACCTCTTCCATCTGCCGTGACGTCGACAGCGGCAGACTGGAAGGAGATATGTACTTTTTTATAATTAACCGAGCCATTGCGCAATACTTTTCTATTTGAATAAAAATAATTAAATCAAATATAACATACACAGATCCTCGGATAGATTAGATTACGGGAACCTGTCTCGAAGGCGGAATTTATTCCGATATTTAATAAAGCAAGCGCTAAGATGGCAATTAGATCAAGCGCCTATGAAAAATTCACGTTATCAACAAAACTGCAACGATTTCATCTGGCTTCACCTACGTCTAGTGAAGAGACGACAGAACTCTTAGGACGGCATGATTTGAAACAGCTCATAAATGACAATAAAATCATATGTAGGTCTTTTCTACGTGATACGGGTCTCTTTACGTGATAGATTGAAAGCGCTTAGAGTCAATAAATCTGCTAGGTTGCTATTGCTACGGCGTTTTATTAGTCATCTACTCCGTGCGAGCAATACAGATAGGCGTATAAACGAATGTTGCCTGCAGTGTACGCACATCACAAGTATGTAGATAATAAGATAATTCCCCGTCTTCCTAATAACTGAGATATAACTGCTTATAATGAGATTAAAGTACTTACGAATATGACTTAGCAGTTCTGTGAGGCGCTCGAGTCTCGCCAGCGGACAAGTTAGTTGCTGAAAGTAAAGAAAATTAATATGTGTAATTTTCGTATTTATTAGACAAATATGAATTATTAATTTATTATTACAGAGTATTCTGAAGAAGCACGTAATAAAAAATAACTGGAAACTTGACATTTCGAAACTGAAAACTTTGAAATAGAAGGATGATGTAAAACCAGTATATTCTTTAATAGTTAACCGGCGTACTATATTTCCGAATGTACCAATGTTCATCGTTGCACCTAAACAACTCATCCTATTTTTATAAATGAGATATGAATTGAATCGTTATTATTTTAGATTTTAATAAAAACCTTGACCACTTACCTCTAGTCCAATAACGTATTTTAAAAAAGTGAAAAATCTACTTTTACCACAAACTAATAATTAAAACGTATCAATAATGCTATAAGTATCTTTGAAACAAAAAAAATAATTATAATAGTTTAAAAAACTAAAAGAAAACACGCTATTAAAACTAATTTAACGAAAATCTTAAAAATAAAACTGTAGTGATCGATTGAAAAATTCATATTATTGTCAAAACACGTGGGACGCTTGTTATAATAACTACAGATATATAAAGATGTAAAATATTTACAACAATTTACTATTTACTTTTTTTTATCGAATTATTGCATTGTCATCGGTCCTTGAGACGTGTGCAAAGTTTCAAGTTGATTAGACTTCAAGACACTGATGAAAATTAAGCTCAAAGATTCCGTTACATACATACATAGATACAGGCCACACACGCCACATACAACATAAAAATATATGAATTAATATAGAACCTCTTTTGTTTTAAGTAGTTTTTTTACAGATGAAATAACTCACATCCACCCAGACAGGGTAGCTCGCCTTCGCTCAGCGAGCCGTAGTCGGTGGTGGTGTCGGTACGCGATTCACTTATCGTCGTCGTAGTCAGCCTCTCTTCGCCAGGAGAACGGTCTTTGCGTGGATTTCTCTCTGAAAAATGTTATTGTTTTGTGGTTATTAATAGTAAAGAAGTACACGAGTTTGAACTTTATCTGTAAGTGATCACACCATCATTATGTTATCAAAAATAGTAACCAGCTATTAGGCATTTCCCAGCCCTAAAAAGTATGATTTTTATTGGAAGGATATGCTTATAAAAAATCTACGACACTAATGACGTATATGCATTCTTTGGACATTTTAGAAACGTTACGGATAACAAATAAAAGAACTAAAATTAAATGTTTTGCGTTATTTTTTCCCACTATTAGAGGAAATCTATGCATTTTTTTACATACTAGAAATGTAACAAATGAACCTTCAGTACATCTGATGCTTACTGCCGCTCGTAGACATTTGTAATCAATCCCAAGAAAGAATGAACCATACCCAACACTGAACAGATGCTTGCCATGCCAAGAAGGCTAAAAAGTTCGCCTAATATGCAAGTAATGCGGAGGAGTACTGCTGAAGTACTCGGGTCCCTACAACCGCAACTCAAGAATGGCTCCACGGAGGATTATGTAGATTATGAGGATGCCAGTCGAAGAACATGAGCAATGGCTCATGTTATGCTCACCTGGTAAGAGTAAGTTACGTAATAACATACCATCTCTTTCCGAAGGTAAGTCTGAGAATGAAGACATTTCACACTCAGTACTCTCTGGAGATAATTCACGATTAACCTTATTCTTCTCTTTGCGAGAAATAAGGTATGTTCTAGGTTGACTTGGAGTGGACGATCTACGTCTTTCTAAAGTAATCCTATCTTTTGGAATAACACTTTTCTTGATATCGCTTATAAGTATATTGGAGCTTCCCATTTTGTCCGTTTTGATTTTATTATTCGACATTTTATCTTCTTTATTTTGTTTAGTAATACCATTTATATCTTTAGAATCTATTTTAACAATATCTTCATCTCTATGAATAGTATAAGTGCCTTTGCTAGAATCACTATCTTTATTGTTGCTTTCTCCTTTAGGTTTTGTTTCATCTTTACTATTATTATAAGTTTCGATATTTAAATCAGGTGTGTGTCCATTACTTTTTGGCTCACTTTTTACATTATTATTTGGCTTATTTGCTTTATTTAGTGCAACAGCGTGTGAACTACTTTTTTCAGCTAATTTCGGTTCTTTTACGTCGTTAATAATATCCTTCTTCGGATGAATGGTTTGGTCTCCACTACCATATTTTGGAATATTTCCTTTTGCTTCAAATATGTCGTGTCCCCTATTGATATTTTCAACACTACCTACATCAATAACTGTTTTCTCATCTAGTGAACCAGTTTTCATTAGATTCCTTTCGATGGATGGTTCTTTTGAACTCTGTAAGCTAAATTTCCTGTGATCAATTGTCAATCTTTTTTCTTTACTACGTTTCTTAAATTGCTTGAAGTTTTCTCTCTCTTTATTTTGATATTTATTCGGTTCACTTTCCTGAATTTCTTTAGATGAGAGTGCTTTATTTATATGTCCAATTTTGGAGTCAGCGTACGAATTACCTGTTTGTATTTTAGTTTTGGTATCTTCCGAATCAGTTTTCTTTTTCATAGTATCTGTCATGTTTATCTTCTCAGTAATGACTGAATCAGAGCTTTCTGATATTATACGTTCTTCTAGAATAAACGGTGCACTGAAACGAAAGAATCACTTATTACATGTTACATCTTAACATTGAATTTCAATTGAAAAATTATAATATTATATACACTTACGTCTGTTTTTCGTCCTTTTTAATATTATCTTTATTTTGATCTATTCCCATACTCTTATTTGGACTAGACTCCAAATCTTGTACGTTACTTTCTTGTTGGCTATAACCCTGAAAACAAATTATTTTTGCTGCTGGTATTTGTTCGAATAAAATAATACTAAAAATTGAAGTAAAGAGATGGTAGTCTAGGGCTATGTGAATAAAACAAAGTCCTACTATTTCGAACGTAGATTTGGATAGATTACGAACTAAACAAATATCAAAAAGTACTCTTAGTTGCGCGAATATGTTCATAAGAGTTTAGGCGCATGTATAATCGTTTTTATTAATGTTGTAATATTCAGTTGTGTTATGAACAAAGTTAAAGATTAGATTAAGCATTGAATTACTTTGGAAATTCTAAGATTATTGATTTGATTTTGAAGATCGGCGACTTTTTCCAGCAGGACTTGATTTACGAACGTTGATGCCTAAAAATAAAAAACACAATTAATGAAAAGATGTAATATAATATGTTTTATTTATACATTTATGTCTTATGGCTTTTTTATGTACGTCTCACAGACGTAGATTAGACTTGTATAGTTCATGTGTTTTACTGGCTGTAGTAAACCTTAAGGATTCTAGACAGAATATATATTTACCTTAGGTTCCTCGGCGTCGTGGCTTCTATTGATCTCTGTATAGCCAGAATCATCAGAATTCTTAAACACTTCCTCGACCAGCAGATGTGGGATCTTGGTGCGAGCTGCCGGCTTTGGTCTGTTTGGAGTACTCGGCACAACAAGCTACAAATGAAAACATTGACGTGTGAATGTATGAAGGCTTAAAACGTCAAAATGTAAACGTAAATGTAAAAGGTTTATTTACCCTAGGCGACTCATCCACTGCTGGTGTTTCAACGCTAGAGATGTACTGTGTGATTGTTGGATTTGAATGCAACTGTGGAAGATCATAAATCAACTAAAAATCTCAACGAGTATAGTTGTAATGTTATTAGTAGTTTTAATCACAAGCAAATGAAAATGAAATTTGATTGAATTCTTCTGCATATATCAACGGTCAAATAGTGAAATTCTTAAAGGGAAATAAACTCTTAAACTGTTAACAATTACTTGCTGTATATGGACGCCATTTAATTAATTAAAAATCTTATCTAGTAATATTTATTTTCGAAAAAATAAACAGTTATATTAAAATATGTGCATTCATTATACAATACATATACAATGGTAAGACTGTATTTTGGACAAATAATATCTCCCACTAAGATGCTATAGTCTTATCACCAATTGATAGAAAATACAGGTACTTGTTACTCACTTTCATATTAGTGAGATGGGTCTCAATGGCCGCAGCGATCCGACTGGACATGTCGGCCGCCCTCACCCGCGTCTCCAGCTCCGACACCTTGTGTCTCTCTATCGACAACTCCACGGAGAGCTCGTCTGCAATATATGTAAGCACAGAAATTTTATAAGGAACACCCTTAAATAACTGATTTTTGATAATTACTATTTTTTACTATTATTACTACAATTTTTTTATTACTAGTCTTTTTTGATAATGCTGATGTGTATGCAACACATCGGCATTATCAAAAATTACCAATTTGTAATGTTTCTTTTTAATAATTGAATACATTTCGCTTTTTTAGAATCCCATACATAAAATTTGCTAGAAGGACCTTATCATTTAGACTTGTCCGTCCATCCGTACGTCAGTTATAGGGCTATGTATAATACTTAAGCTATAAATAATAGACACTTGTCATGTTTTCAGATTGTTTCTCACTAAGGCCGCTATAACAACAAATATTAAAAATATTTACTAAATTATTATTATACTATAATAACAGATTCGTAAAACGCTATTTAGAAATAAATCTTTTTATCAACAATTAACGTTTTTTATGTAGTATACAACAAGCGGTCGACATGTTTCCAAATATATATAAATAAACAAAATTGTCTTAATAGATCCTGATGGCACCCTCTGAATGGAACCCCAAAAGGTATTTTTTATAGTTAAATAATTGCTATTATAAACATTTTGCCCCTCACCGCAACGAATCTCGGCCACGCCCAATCGCTTGATGAGCTCACTGGACTCTTCTCTCAACTCCTGCAACCGCTCCTCGGTGTGCGTGAGCTGGCTGCGCGCGCGCAGCTTGTCGGCGCGCGCCTCTGCCAGCTGCTGCTCGTACTCCGATGTACGTGTTGCGTTATCTTTGTACAGTTTTGATATTTCCTGTAAAAAT
Source organism: Polygonus leo (assembly GCA_018250455.1). Taxonomy (NCBI): domain Eukaryota; kingdom Metazoa; phylum Arthropoda; class Insecta; order Lepidoptera; family Hesperiidae; genus Polygonus; species Polygonus leo. The sequence continues at coordinate 8,565 of DWNR01002832.1, forward strand.
AAGTAATTATTTTTTTTACTTTATTCCCCAATACTTAATTGTTCACGTTTGCTATGCTAGCTAATAAGAAGTTTATTTTATTTTATGGCATATTCTTTGTTTTTTATTTTTTTATCGTATCGCATACGAGTATGCAATCCACCTGATGATGGTCACTGCCGCCCATGGACATCAGTAATCATCCCCAAGTACAATTAAATCATACCTAAGTTTGATCAATGCGTTGCTACGCACGGAGGACTAAGATGTTTGCCTCATGTATATATATAGCCAGCAACCATGCCTCTCCAGACCGATATACAATAATTGTTTAACGAACTAAACGAGTTCTACCACCTGGTGGCAGGCATGTTGACAAACTTGTAATCTTCCTGAGAGTTGTCCAGACATTCGTAATGGTCCAAAATAAAGAATGAAATCGCCTGAGGTAGACCACAGATTCAATAATAATTTTGAAAACTGAGGTTTTCGTTTCGTGTCGATTACCCCTCTACAACCAGAGGACAACACTTTATTTATGTAGATTATAAGAGAGGAAATGGTACCTTCCAGTTTTCGCTAATCAAGGGTAAACCATTATGTATATTTAATTGGCGTTGATTGTCCATCCTTCAATTGTAAATATACCTGATATTTATATCAAATTGAGTGACATTCGATATTGAAATTAATGACAATTTAAAACTCAGTGATTTGAAAAGGGTTATCAAACATGCAGTGAGCACTATCAATCTAAACACAGAAAAATATACCTGTTGTAAATCATCATTTTTTTGTTTCAATTCCTCTATGTGAGTTCGACATTTGTTTTCAACACAAAAATCGTACTGCACGCCTCTGGAAAGATTAGAATTCAATATTTCAGATTATAGGTATGTGCCATAATTTTAACAGTGTAAATGTTGCTTGAGTGTAATCAATAACAATAATACAATACAATCAGAGTCACACAATAGACACATCCACAAACACCCAGACCCAGAACAGAAATCCAAATTCGTCATTAATTTTTTTTTCTTGTCGGGAATCGAACCCGGGACTGTCTGCGCGGCAGACCCGCGAGTCGTCAACAAGACTGTATACATTTTTTTCATTTACACCTTTAATACTATTAAACTGAAGAGTGTTCATCCATTATTCGGTTTATAAAAGTATATATACAGCATTACACTTAGTGTATGTAGAAGAATTCTTATACAGGCTTCTCATGCTGGGAATTGCTCGGGTAATCATTTATTATTCATTCACCATTACTAAGCTGAAAATAGATAACTAATTTTCATGAAGTCACTATATTAAGTTAAGAACAAACTTACTTTTCGTGTGAAATTATATCATTATCAGCAGTTCTTGAGGACATAATATCCCTGTAAAATAAAACAAAATAAGTCTCATTAGCCTTATTTGGTAACAGTTCTAGAAAATTAGAAAGATTATGTTTTTCATATGATGAAAATCAATGGAGTTCATTTTAATATATTCAATTTCAATTCAATAAAAGATTTCCATTGTAATATATATCATCCAATCCAATATTTTTCCTTTATTTACTTTACATAATATCTAATATATAAAATTCTTGTGTCGCTGTGTTTGTTGCCAAACTCCTCCAAAATGGCTCGACTGATTCTTATGAAATTTTGTATGCGTATTGGGTAAGCCTGAGAATCTTTCATACCCCTAAGTGATAAAGGTGTCCACCACAAAAAAATATTTTTTTACTTTCATTTTTTTATGATATGGCATTAAAACATACATGCAACGATAAATTTTCACTCTTCTACAATAAACCCGCATTTTTTTATCCAATTTGTTTTTGGATTTGGTTTTTTATAATTATATCCATATGGGCAACAGTAAGTTGGCTATACAGATGTTTATGGCAACAGGCATCACTAAATATCGGATAGACTAGATGCTTGTTATTAATGTAATATAATCCCCATACCGTAAAATTGTTGACAAATATATAATTTTAAATTATATCGGTAGCAAATGTTGGTGACTAACTTATCTAGGTATTGGCTGGATGCTACCATTGTTCTCAGATTGGATTCACTTCTTTTTGTGATCAATGCACTCATAGAAGCATTTCTGAAAAAAACAAAAGTGTGTATATAATATCTCATAGTTATATACACCTCATAGTTATGTATCACGTTTCTTAATATTGTGGCAATATAAACTTCAATTAAACCAATAAAAGCCGGACAGAACAATATTAAAAGCCACCTCACATAAATATCACATTCAATAGCATTACAATATGGTGGCAAGTTAGCAAAAAGCCATGGGGCCCGAGCTGGCAGGCGACTTCAGAGATGGATGACCTTTTTTTATTTTCAAGAGATGATATTAATTATCAACTAAATCTAATTCCAAAAAAAACAAGGACCTGTATACTCTAGCTATACAGGTAATCCACCACTGGCAGGGCCCTATCCAATAAATTTGCCACAAGCCTCACATGATATAGTTATGCCAATGATCGCATTTGTGTAATTTCAAGCCATTACACAATTCAAACAAAAGCTGTAACTAAACCGAGTAACTTATTTGTGAAATAAGTTTAAATATCATCTATATATATAAAAGGCAAAACTGATTAACTGACTGACAGATCAACGCACAGCCGAAACTACTGTACCGAGAAACTTGAAATTTGGTACAGGGGTTCCTTTCATGATGTTCGTGAGCACTAAGTAAGGATTTTTCGAAATTCTACCCCTAAGGGGTTTTCTACTTCTATGTGGACAGAGTCACTGGCAAAAGCTAGTGTTTATATATTATTACCATTACACCATACTCATCATATCCACAAAGACATGTAATCATCTCCCTAGTACCAAAATTTATTTGTTTCCACAAATAATACTAACAGATTAAAAACTACAATTCCAATCCTAAAATAGGATTACTCACTTATTACTACATCTGTTACAACGGGATGTGGACTGGAAGGGGCTTCGCTTCACAAACTGCTTTGCGGAACACAACCTCATGTTCAGCTGACGGACCCTTTCTGACAAGCATTGATTTGACCTCTGTAGTTCTGATATACTGGAATATTGAAACAATAATCCAAAACAATATGTCTTGTACTTATTATACATACAACAATAATTATACACATAGTATTTCAAAATGGACTTATATTTACATTATTACTACAACATAATTATAAAAGATTATATCAGCCCTGACATCTCTAAAGAATATGAGATAGAATAATGAATGATATGATGATATTTTGCACTTTACAAATGCAGTGATGACAATATAGATGGAATGCAGATAAGATTAGGATTTATCTTAACTGCTAAATAAAACTACTGCTCATTTACTGCTTCTGATGGAATCTAGGGTAAAAAGAAAGCATTTTACTCATTACAACGCATCCTAATTCTAGAAGCAGAATACAAGTTCACCCGGAATACTTAAGTCAGACTGCAATTATGGTAGGTTAATAAGAAATAACACCTTATACACTCACAGTAGAATGCCCACACTAGGATTTCCTGTGTCGTGGGTACCATGGACACACCATACATTTGCACAAACACCCAAACACAACAAAAATCCAAATGTATCATTCAAATTTATGTTTGGCCCTGAATCGAACCCGAGACCCTCTGACGCGGCAGACTGGTATGGTAACTGTTACGCCACACGTGTCGTCAAGATTGCAATTGTAATCTATTATTAATGGCTAATTTCCTTACCATTCTTTTTGTTCATTAACTAGAGCTCTGCTACCACAACACTGTTTTGAATCCGTCCCCAAGTATGTCTTCTGCACGGCTGTTAGCCTTTGGATTTTAGTAGATAACACCTTGATCTTATCACGCTGAAAGTTTATTGTTTTCTTATGATCCAAGTTGCTCTCCAATAATGAAAAGTACACATCTTCTA
>DWNR01002833.1:0-12475 GCA_018250455.1 Polygonus leo
CAAGTATTTGTGTTTACCAGGTGTTTTTTTATCGTGTAAAGGTAGCAAACGAGTATGCAGTCCATCTGGTGGTAAGTCATCACTGCCGCTCATTGACATCAGTAATCATCCCAAGCACAATTAAATCGTACCTAAGTTTGTCACAGATGCGTTGCTACCCCTAGGGATTAAGATGTTTCAGGATAAATAGATGAGTTTTAGGATAAAGAGACATGGTTGCCGGTCATACTTACAGACGAGGCGAACATTTTAGTCCTCTGCAGTAGCAACGTAGGTATCTTAGGGGTTATCTCAAACTCAGGGATGATTCAATCATACTTGGGAATGATTCTTAATGTTGATGGGCGGTAGTGGCCACTTACTATAAGGTGGACGATACATATACGATAAAAAATGGTCTATACTGCAAGCATCCTAATATAAACTAATAATATAAAGCTGAAGAGTTTGTTTGTTTCAACGTGCTCAGGAACTATTGGTACGAATCGAAAAATTATTTTATTGTTGGATAGCCTATTTATTGAGGAAGGCTATAGCCGATATAACATCACGCTACAACCAATAGGAGCGAAGTACTCTAATAAGAAGTAAGTAGCTAATGGCGCAAACGAAGTTGTGCAGGTCAGCAAGTCTATCATAAAGGTCTCCACACACAAGCCAGATATAAAGTATGGTTTCTGTAAACCTTGTACTGTGACGTGGAAATGAATACAGTGTGCGTTATAAATAATTCTCGAACTATTCCATTCCTTAAAGTTGTTTGCAAACGAAGGTTCTGTGTTCTCGGATAATTTGTCTGTTAAGATTTCCTAAAGCATGTACGTTAATCGTTATCAAAGAGCATATAATTAAGGAGATACAACTGTGTTTTTTGCAACTTAGCAAGAGTTATAATTTGTGAGTGAGTGTGGGCGATATAATTAAATATTTTGCAAGTGATTTTATAAATATCGTAAGTAATATAATAATTGAAACTATGTGAATTTCTACGTTTCACTTTAACACATTAACAGTTCGAAATTCGATGTTTAGAAAAAAATGTTTACTTAAATAGATGACAAAATTGGTCAGCACAGCATATAGCCCAGGTAATAGACATTATTGAATCATTTACATTTTTGTTTTATACACACTTTCGTGCTATAAATCCCTTTTACTCGGTTTTATGGAGATATTTGATGACGGCAACAAGTATAGAAGCGATCGCGAGCTATATGTACATTTTGTACATAGTCTCATACTCAAGATTGGAAAAACTTCTTAGCACATCTACTCGTTTGCATGATCTACGAGCGTGACTTTCCGAATAAATCCTGGGTGTCATGTCTTCATATTCGGTTCGCGCTTATAGTATCCTGTGTTTTACGCAGCGAACCCTTTTTAGATAATGGTAACACAATATTTGCGTAAAAGGCCCGCCTTTAGTTTAAGAAGGGACGAAAGTTTTCTTCTGAATATTGTCCTTGTCGTGTTCACTGAATTTGGAGTTTGTCAGATGGTAGAACTCGTTTAGTTCAACCGGAGAGGAACCACCGCCACTCTCATAATCCTCCGTGAAGCTATTCTTGTGTTTCGGTTTGGAGAGGCGTGGTTGCGGGCTATACTTCGTGATCAAACTTATCTGTGATCAAACTTAAGTATGATTTAATCGTACTTGGCGATGATTAATAAGTCCATGGGCGGTAGTGAACACTTACCGTGAGATGGACTGCCTGCTCGGTTGCTACCTTTATACGATATAAAAAAAAAAAACCTCTTTAGGTTATGAATTACGAGAACGTGATGTAGACGTGACTTGTTTCTTCGTGGAAAAGATGAGTGGCATTTGAATAAGTTACACGTACTGACGACGGGTTCAATGATTTTTGAAGTAGGGAATACTTTTTGCTCTCCGTTCCATATTATATGTTTTTCGCACGAACGAGAAAGCAGTCTACATGATGGCAAGTGGTAACTGCTGCCCTTGGGCATTTCTAACCCCTTAAGTGTGATTGAATCGTACTAGAGGTTAAGGCAGTTCCGTTGCTACTTACGAGCATAAAGATGTTTGCCTGCTTTGTAACTATAGACCGCAACCATACCTTTCAAAAACCGAAGTACGAAACTTATTTTACGGAGGATTATGAGGGTGGTACCTCTTTGGATGAACTCCACGAGTTCTAGGACCTGGTATTTTTATGTTTTAACATAATTATGTAACAAAATACGTTTGGGATTACGCAGTGGCGAATTTGGACATTTGCCGCCAGTAGGCTATTTTCGGTTTCTACTGCAGTTTCTGCCGAAGCCGAAACTCCATTTTTAATATTTTTTAAGATTATCTGGATTATGGTTTATATTTTTAAACTTATAGAAATGGCATGCAGTTTTGCAGATAGTAAAGTGGACCTTTACAAAGCATGACAAAAAAATGCCGCCCTAGGCAAATTTGCCGCTCTAGGCTCCAGCCTACTCAGCCTGCTGGTAAATCCGCCACTGGGATTGCGCGCAGAACTACGCTTGCGATTCTCAGAGAAGACTTGTTCAGCAGTCGAACAATAATGGGTTGTAATGGTGAAGAATAATGAAACATTTTCCCAAATTAGTGGTTCCTAATAATGACATCGACAGTATTGAAAGCAAAAAGTGTTTGAAAGAAATGGGACGTCAGAAAAGATCGAGTCACGGTCTGCTCATTACGAAGTGAAGCTTCGTAAATAGTTGCTATAAAAAGGGCAAGTAAATGACTGTAAATAACAGATGATATGTTCAGTGACTACCAATTCCACAGTGATCTTACACTTTCCCTGTAATAAGCATTACTACATACACAATATTTTCAAAACTTATTTATGTTCTTTTGAAAAGTATGGTTGCCACTCACATTTGTTCAAAAGGCAACTTCAGTTTTGAAAGGTTGCAGCATATTCACGCCCCTTGGAAGGATTTCAATTGTAAGGATTTGAATCCACCTTGGATTATAGTTGTTCAGATTGTATGATATATGAGCTTCAATCGTACTTAGGGATTATACTAATGTCCATGGGCGGCAGTGACCACTTACCATCAGGTGGACTGCTGTTGCTACATTCATTCGATAAAAAAATCTTTAAAGTAATAAATTTGATTGGATTTTGATTTTTTAATTAGATTTACATTACAAAAAGTTTACTTAAAACCTCAAAACAGAACTCGAAAAGGTTTCCATCGTTAGCCGAAACGCTTTCAAAAGCCGATGACCAATGGTCTCAAATCACCCAGACAATACTGTCGAATCGGCAAAAAGTGGTTCTGTTTGAAAGGCGACAATAGGCCCGAATAATTGTGGCTGGTTTTGTGAGCCATTGTACTTAAGACAATACGGATGAATAGATGACGCCGAAATTAAATTTTGGACCTCAATTTGTCTGAATTGATTTTGATCGCTTACTCAGACAGTGGCTTGGGACTCATTTGTAACTAATTTTGATTTCGTCGAAATGCGACCTTAATAGTGGTCGAATACAATTTCAAAAACTTATAAACGAGTATCCAAAATAAGCAAACAGGGCGACTTCATCTATTCAGATGGTAGAACTCATGTAATTGCCACCACCGGGGAGGTACCACCGCCACCCTCATAATCCTCCGTGAAGCAATTTACTGTGTTTCGATTTGGAGAGGCGTGGTTGCCGGCTATACATAAGCGCGAGGCGAACGTCTAAGTCCTCATGGGTAGCAACGTATCTTTGATCAACCTCAAGTACGATTTAATCGTACTCGGGGATGTACTGTCCGACGTGAATGAGATTTAAACTATCCTATCTCTCAAGTTGGACCAAGTTAGACATACCTTTGCTGGGGTACCATGGGTTACCATTTACGACTGGGGAGGTACCACCGCCACCCTCATAATCCTCCGTGATGTGATGGGATGATTACTGATGTCCATGGGTGGCAGTGACCACTTACCATCAGGTGGACTGTATGCTCGTTTGCTACTTAAAAAAAAAAGATTTAAAATCAGCATCATCGATCAAAAGTTTATACACTGTGCCTTAAAGCGTGAGGTCAGAGGGAGTGAGTGAGAGTGAGGCCAGTTACTGGATAAAATTGATAAGTTAAAAAAAATACAGAAAATTTTGAAAATGATTTAATTAATTGATATATACTAAACTTTTAATTATGAACTTGATTTAGTAATAGTATATACTTATTTAATTACAATACTCAAAGTCTTAAACTGGGCACGCCTTGTTTTATTGTATATTTAATACTTAAATTACATAAGGTTTAAAGCACAAAACATTAGATATTAACTACAAATGTGAATTTCTCTATTTTCTCTATTACCCGCTATTCTAATCAATACTGACTGATTCCTATAATTTACACTTTAGATATTTTATGGTCTTATGTTATATGATTTATTAGTGAAATGTTGGATGTTCTTGAATAATTTTGTATTATAGCTTCGATTCAGCTAAAGGTTGAGGCCAGATAATGCTATAAATTATTGTAATAAAACAGTGTGAAAGTGGTAGTGACATCTATTATGTTTAGTAGGAAGCTATAAACTTAAACCACGCCATCTATCAGTAGCTCAAGTGCACTATTTTGTTGTGATCAATAGATGACAAGAGAAGATTCAAATAATTGCAAGCTCTGCCATAGATGGCGTTGCTAGTCATACTAATTACCTAAGTTAACAAGTTACAGTAGGGTAGCCTTTCTCTTTCGGTGTGTTGCCTGTAAAGGTGGAGTGAAAGAGACGGATGACACGAAGCCTGTCGGAGCAATGCAACTTGGCGTAAACATGTCAGTTTCGGGTGCAATTCCTTCGTGGCGAGTTAGTTATAGATGTTTGTAGATTTAAAAAATATTGCCGCGTGTTGCATATGGGACAAAAGTTGTAAGAAACAGTGTTTAGGAATTGTTGTATCAAGTATGTGTTTGGCTGTGTAGGAGTGAATTCCGTGTGGTTTTTGTGTGATGTCGGAGATCCTACAGTTAACGGTAGTGTGTGCTCGTGAACTTTTGTTCGTCTGAATTTTGAGACACACCTAGGCACAAAAGCCTGTTCTCGTCGAGAGGAAAACCCGGATGTACGAATATGTGTGATTTTTGAGCATTGTCGTTCTAAAGTAAGTTGTTCTACTTTTTTGTTAAAGTTTACTTTTCGTTATTTTCGTATTTTATTTTAGTTATTTTCGTTATTGTAGATAGCGTTTAGACTGCTTTGCAAAATCTGGCTAATTCGTAGATTTTTAGCAGTTGTTTAAAAAAATTACAAGAAAGAAATGAATATTAGTCACTATGCATTTTTTTGTAAATTTACCGAAAAAATATATAGTGACTAATATAAAAACAGAATATTTTACTGTTCGACGTAAACGTGAATCAGTTCAGCGCAAAAACCACAGGAAAGAATTTTTAAATTAAATTGTTGATCATAAACGTTTTTTATTTCGCAATGGATATGAAATAAAACAATAATGGGCCAAGGTCCTATATTACTTATTATTGAGAACTAACACTAATAAGTAATATAAATAACTAGTATAACTTATTAATACCTGTATACCCCGTAAAACATTTTTATGAACAAAAATATCAAATATCTACACCGTCATAAATATATTACACTATAATGCTATACTGAGTTATTAATTTGCATTCTGCAGTCCATGAGTATACCTAATTACATATTCGATTATTCGTGCTTCAATCTTGCCGGTCACTGAGCATAGAATACCTAGGTATATAATTATACAGTGAGGGCATTAGAAAAAGCCCTATGCATATTGCAGTTTTTGTCCTATAATCCATGACATAAATGGTAGAAGTAAATGTAATTATATCTAAGAACTGGCTAGGAAGGAATATTATGCACACATTATGCATAATTTTAAGTGTTATGATGTACCTTTAAAACATATAACATGCTTTGGGTTCACGATATAAGATGTGAGTGACATTGACCTCAATCTTAGAAGATTGATGATTTAAATGTCATAAATGCTATTAAATAACGTAATTACACTTATAATTTAAGAACCATTCATATTAATACACTAAATGTACATAGACAAACACTAAACATAGAATTCGCCTATTCTTAAGATTAACTTCTATTTTACATTTTGTATAAATGTTGCTAAGACTATTTGCGTATATATAACCTAAATATCTTAACCTAAATAATCTTATTATACAGTAACTATGTATGATAAAATATAGCTCGCTAAAGTCGCTAACGCTACCTACCAACACTACGAAAGCTACTAAAATTGCGACAACGATATCAGCCGAATCGCCTTGAACCGTTAATATTCAGATAGATAAAATATTAAAATTGAATGAATAAGCATTCGTACGGTAAGTAGATAAGCGAGTGAAGAAACGGCCTTGCATAAAGGTCCGCTCGCCATTCTCCCGCGTTTGTCACGGGTCCAGTGGCAGCCTCCAATGAATCATGAACACTTTCTTGCTAAACAAACACATTTGGAACTTGATTCTGTACTACCACGTCTTTGCTCCCTTTTCTCTTTTGTTCATTTCTATCGCTGAAGTTATATTTATTACTTGTTTCGAAGTATCCAAAGTATTGAATCCAATTGTTAGTTTCTTTAAAATGTATGTAAAATGACTATTAAACAAACACATTTGGAATCTTTTAATTCTGTACTTCCACGTCGGCTTTGCTGTCCATTCTGTTATGTTCATTTATATCGCTAAAGTTATATTTATTACCTTTTTCGAAGTATCCAAAGTATTGAATCCAATTGTTAGTTTCTTCAATATGTATATTAAATGACTATTGAAGAAACATATTTGGAACTAGACGTGATTCTAGTTCCAAATTATACTGTTTTATTTCAATTTTGTTCCTTGATTATGTTTATTTCTTTCTCTACAGTCATTATTGTATATTTTTTCGAAATATCGAATCTAATAGTTGATACATCAGAATGTTTGTTCGTTTAAATGTATGTTATACGAAACGATTAGAATTCGCACTCGACCTTCACATCTTCGTAAATCTAAGCTTTAATTGAAACCCCAATAAGAAATATTAATAACATATTTATTAAAATATTTATTAAAATTTGATTGGATGTGACAAACAGACTTAAATCATCATAGATTATTAATGGTTACTTGATTACTATGCATTCATGCCTAGCCGAAAAAAATAGATTTGCTGAATCAGGATTGTTCATACTTAAACACATATTGTAGATCTTATTATTGATTTTTGACACGTACTTGATTGTTTAAACGATTGAGATGTGTTCATAAACTTATCAATTCAATCAAGTTGTAAATCTTGCATCAAAATGAGTCAATTTTAATGATGTTACGGATTCCTCGAATCGCTTTCATTTTTTATTTCGTAACATCTATATTTATTTCAATATATCTGACATAAAGCAATATTAGAATACTTATTATATAACACAATCAGGCACTTTGTTATGTTAAGCGGATTAAAATGGCTTAACTGGTCTGCTTGACAATCAAAGCAACTAGCGGAATCTTAAACAAAGACCACAGGTCCTTTGGTAAACTAATTAGGATACCTGGAATATTGAATATCTATTGTGATGATTCCTGTCATAAAACGGTCCTGCAGTCCATTTAAAGATAAGCAATGTCGATGGTAAATAAGTGAAACACATGGAACCATCGCAGTAAGAAATTTTTATAAGTCGTTTTATACCGACTTATATAAAAATGTACCTTACTGGGCACTACATGCTTTCCCATATTCAATACAACCTTTACGACCTTTTGTAGGTGAAGAAATTAAAGGAAGCAGTCTCGTCAGTCTCAAAATCAGTCTCGTAAAAATGTTGCATAGGTTGCTTAATGTTCTCGTTGAAAATGTTGTAGTTCTTGCTCTCGCGTCTTTATTTCTAATTAACTTTAAATAGGATTAAAGCCTACCTTAAAACGACCGTTCAACCTACCTGAAATTTGACGCTACCCCTGGGAACTGACACGTCCCATGTTTAAATATACACTCTCCAAAAAAAAAAAAACAAGATTAGCTTTGCGCAAGAATATGAGAATTCAATACAAATTCATCCTTTACATTGGTATGATATAAGAAAAACCAGAACACAGAAACATTTACCGTAAATCAAACAATGCACTCCTGCATACCGTTTTCATCATTCATCTAAAACAAGTCTTCGGAATTCATTTCGATTTCTAGAACAAATGTAAATTGGCGATTTTGGGTGACACAACGTAATCTTTTTATAAATCATCAACTATAATTAATAAACAAGCATTAGCTAATTCTTAAATAATTTGCAAAAGGAGTCAAAAGTCTGTTTTTAACTTTCTATGTGTGTTTATTTCGTATCGGGGTCAGAGTATTCTGCATAAATTTGGGATCTTAATTTATTTTCTAAGTTATTAGTGGTTTGTGCACCAATTCGCATTTAGTTACCAAGTTGTGTCATATATTAGCTTATTATGGTCTAACCACTAATCTATATTAATAAATAAAATTGGAGTGTCTGTTTGTAATATAAAAATAACTGCTTTTTACTAAATGCCTATGTATGTATACATGGTACATGGTACAAAATAACATTTTTTGCAATTTTTGTATGTGTCTGTCTGTTTGTTCCGGCTAATCTCTGAACGGCTAGACCGATTTTGACGGGACTTCCACTGGCAGATAGCTGATGAAATAAGGAGTAACTTAGACTATTTTTATTTCAGAATTATATAATATATAATATGAACGCGGACCGATACCACGCGGGCGGGACCACGAGCATAGCTAGTAAACAATAAGAGAAGATTCGTACTCAGTAGGGGGATGTAATGATGTTGATGATAAGTTACAGAAAATATAAACAAAGGGCATAGTATATGTTCATGTCATGTTGGAACGTGATATGAACACATTGGGTCAAGTTCCATATACATTCCGGTTTTTAAAAGTCACTACCTTTAAAAACTACGTTAGCAGTTTTGAGCAAACATAGCATTGTTTGTAGTTAGTTCTACTCTTAGATATTGCCTCTGGTTTATCTTCCATATTACTTGCTTTTCATTGAGAAAAAAAACGATATCTATTATTCCAGGTTAGACAGATTTCAAAAATTATGTCAAAGCGTCTTTGATATAATTTTGATAATCTGATGGTGAGTGACAACCAGTTGAAAGTTTCCTACTTGGTCGACATCCTAAATCCGTCTTATTACAGGAGTTGACAGATCCAGTAGTACTAATCATAAAGGATCGTGTTGAATCTTAGTGAAAGGATTACTTTATTCGTATTCGATTAGTCGTGTATGACAGCAACCAACCCAGGAAAACTCGTATCTGATATAGCCAAGAATCCATAAATATGTAATACAATTATGAATTCAGTAGCTCGTAGTTTAATTAGCTGGCAATTACGCAAGCCGCCATATGTGTAAATAATATGGAATAAGAAGCGTAGTTATGTTCTCAGGGTGATTGCTATATCTCATTAACTTCTAAGAACAAGAACCCCTTCTTTGTTTAGTCTATCAATCAACTACAGTTAAGATCTGGTTGTAGAGATGTATAGATAATGTAATCGTTTCTGTGAAATGGGAATTTTAATGCAAAAATGTTTTAATACTGTTTATTGCGTCTCATTCTCATATTTAAAAATAATTAAGTAACTGTATCGTTTGGATGAATTGATTCATTGTTTCAAATATCTACTTAATCAATTGCTTTTGATTTTTTAAATTTTCTGTAGTTCTGGTGCCTACGTCACAATTCCTTCATGGTAATATTTGCTGATCGATGACGATCTACAGTATTAACTGGACTCGTAGAGTCATCAATTATGGCAGGTGGCTTTAAAAAAATTGGGTTACTTAAGAAGTCTCCAAAACTCTTCTGAGGTTGCGAAAAAATTGATATTTTTTACCGTAGAAGTAGCAAATGAACAAGTAACACACATTTATTTTCACCCCGAGGATTGAATGCGTCACCGCGTATAAGAGTAATTACTAACCAGTGAGTAACCTTCAGGTAGCCCGTAGCCCTATATCTAGACAAATAATAATAAAGCTCTATAAATAAAGTTCGCATTTTGTACCACTACATTGAGACAACAAACTTAATAAAAACTACAATAGTGCACAATAGGCAAGTGGTCTGAATCTGATTGGATACTAAGAAACAAAGATTAAATACAAGGTCTGGCAAATCGTGGACTCGAGGCGAACGACATTCTCACGACAAACAAACAAAAAGATGTCGTGAAGTGAACGCACTTTCTTGCATAGACGTGGATTTATCGAAACACTTCTGTGTTTAAACACGTACGGCGAACACGCAATAATAACGTAATAATGATGTAATTGATAAAGAATGTCAACATAGTGTTAATCTTTATACCGAGAAAATGCTATTTGATAATTGAGAATTTAAAATTATACGAGTAATGTAAATTCCTGTCGTGTATGACATATCGATGTATGAGTTTCTAAAATGATCCTATGGACTAATAAACTAATTGATAAAAACTAAAAACGACTTTCAATATATGTCAACAACGGATATCAGCACTTTATTATTATCTGTCGTCTGGAATCGATCGATCGAATAATATCTGTATACGATTCCAGACGATGGATATTTATCCATTTATAATGATGAATCCTTAGTCACATACATTATTCAAAACCAAAACGGTCTTATAATAATTTCATTAAATTACATGGATATTTAAAGGGGAAAATTCGGGCTCAGACTTGGGATAAATCAAAGTATATCAAAACGATCATCAATATCGTAATAAGTAATAACGTAACTGATAACGAACGTCAGCACATTGTTATCAAATCTATATTCCGAGAAATTGCTATTTGACTAGCATTAGAAAATTTCAAATTACACAAGAAGTGCCATGACGTGGTAATTACCATTGCCACCATATACGTAATGGGTGTTGATACAAGTGTTCCTGCGGAAATCGATGACATTGAGTGCGTTAACGAAATTTGTGAAATAGATTCTAGAGAAAGTAAAACGCTATTCTTGTAAGTAATATAATTATGTCGTTTGCACATATTTATAGGTAAGCTGAGCTTATAAAAATTGACTTAGATATTTTAGAAGTGGTATATTTCTTTAAAATAATTGGGTATACCCCAACGAAAACTAGCCTCTGCTACAATATCCAAAAACATAATCATTAAAATGCGCTTTATAAGATTTTTTTACGCAATGTAAAAAGTACTTTTTTATTTTTTTACGTTAAAGAAACACAAAATAATGACCTGAAATCGTTCTTTTTGGTGTCACTTAAATTATTTCGTAACGAAATAAATACTAACAAAATAACTATTTCTTTGGCATAATACTTGAACATTGATTGTTAAATTTAAATTCAATTAAAATAGGTTTTTAATTGAAGTGCTAAAACTGAATCCCATTTCAATATTGAATACAACGTAAATTGAACAGAAATCTAAAATTTATAAAGCATTTTTCAATCTATTTCATAAGTGGCGATCGATTTTAAGTGGTTTACGAGACATATGGTCACTTAAGAAAATATTTTGTAATGGAATATCGCAATAGGCGCCAAAAATAGTAACAAGGGAGGAATGACCGGCTTCAAACGTTCTACAAAATGCATGTGCACACAAAAGTACAGTTCATTACGTTTTCATTTTTAACATGTATGGCTTAAGACGAGTAGATTTACGGTCTTGTGAGAATGCGGACACAACAAATTTTCCAATTTTTCGATAAAAAATCATTGAAGTGACGTTAAAATATTTTTAGCTTCTAAAAGATTCTTTGCTTTCCAAAAGTGCCTCTTTGTTTTACTGAACAGTTCTGTAATTTCAATATTAGTAATAGGTAGTTTCAAATTTTAATCCAAAATAAGATGATCAGATAATTTATTCCATAAAAAATAAAGTCGACACAATTGACTATAATTAAACATTATCAGAGCAATTTTTCTTTAAATTTTATCAAACCTTATCAAATAAAAAAATCCAAATTCTATTTGAAAACTTCACAACCGGCAAATATGGGTATGACACAATACTTATCATCAAAAAAAAAACCATTTTCGTTTCCAACCCTTCCATCCTTTTTAGAAGTAGTAAAAAACAGTTTCAGGTTTTAGGGCTAAAGTAAGGCAGATGTTTTAAAATAATACTGACTGACTTTTCAACTTCATTCATTTGTATAGATTTTCTACCCAGCGTCAATAGAGTCCAGTTGAATACAATACTTGTTTCGCTTTCATTCAACTTTGTAAAAACAATATGAGCTCGCAAGCCGTGAAGCCGTCAAAAGAATGTTTATGACAGCGAAAGAGAAAACGCATTTGAAATATTTAAATGTTCTTCACCGGGAGAAAGGTACTCTTTTGGTTCAAGTCTGGTACGACCAGATCTGCTATTGCCAGGTTCCTCATGTAGTTCGACCGGGGAGGTACCACCGCCACCCTCATAATCCTCCGTGAAGCAATTTATTGTGTTTCGGTTTG
>DWNR01002834.1:0-12475 GCA_018250455.1 Polygonus leo
TCCTTCTCATTATGAGAGGAGACCCGTGCCCAGCAGTGGGACATTAATGGGTTGTGATGATGATGATGATGATGATACTATACAGTAATATATAATTAATACGTGATATCTATAAATTAATACGTGAACCGAAAACTTTGTATCCCTTTTTAGGGACATTACAGGGGCGGAGGTGTATGCAATTTACGACACGATTAAAGTTTATAGGGAGAATAATGCATATATCTATCTAATATATTCATGCTTAACGTTTGTTTTTGATAAACATGTAATGCGTAAAGTCTGTTGTTAACCTTACAAGAGATTTTTATCTGACACTCAATGTCAACAATAATTATTGCCATACACATAATTCGTTTATTCGACATATATACAAAAACGGTTTTCTTTATTTTAATCTTCATTTTTTGGATTTGTTTTCTTTTTGATTTGACCTCAAAAATAAGTTAAACATACAATACAATCAATTGAAATCTTAAAAGATTATTGATTAAAATATCATTACATTGCTGTTTATTTATAATTTATTCAAAGAATACGTAATTTAATGTACAAAGTGTACATAATCATGTGTAGCTGCTCTGTGTTGAACAATGCTATGAATATTAATGTCGGCGGTGTCCATAATGTGTCTCTCACGACGTTGTCTACTTTTTATTATTGATCACTGTTTCATCATGGAACACTGATATGTGTATAATATATCTCCCGTTTCTTTATCGTATAAAGGTAGCAAACTAATTTTTTAAACCCGAGTAGGTTTAGTGAAGAGAGAAGAAGAATAAATTTCGTTCCTGTCGGGGTCCCCGGTCATACACTTTTAGGTTTTTGTCACTCTATAGATGATTGAACTAATGTAGTTCGACCGGAGTGAAACCGCCGCCCGGTTGGTTGCCGGCTACACCTATACACGAGGCGAACATCTTAGTCCAAGGTACCAAAGCATCGGTGATCAAACTTAGGTACGATTTGATTGTACTTGGGAATGATTACTGATGTCCATGGGCGGCAGTGACCACTTACTGCATGCCCGTTTGCTACCTTTATACGAAAAACGAGTATACAGTTCACCTGATCGAATTGTACCTTAGGTTGACCACAGATGTGCTGTTACTCTTGAGGACTAAGACGTTCTGCTGTGTAAATATAGACGGCAACAACGCCTCTTGAAACAGAAACACACAAATTGTTTCACGGAGGATTATGACGGTGGTGGCGGTTCCGCTCCGGTTGAACTACATGAGTTCTACCACCTGGCACATAACTGATCCTCTATAAATATGAGCACTATTATGTTTTTTCTATAAAATGCTCTCTTACAAAAATCAGCGACACATTATCGACTCAGTGTTGCAAATGCAAAGGAGTAGGTGACTTTACTGTTAGGTTTAAGAAAAAAGTATTTAAATTATTCACAAAAATCCTTAAATTGCAAGTCACTACGAAGAATAACGTTGGATAAGATCGCCGCCTTATCTGCGATCCAACTTATGGCCAGTTTCAATTATCTATTTGTGGTCGCGGAGTCAGTAATTGTTGCTATTTTAACACTAAAAGTTACAAGGGATAGATAGTTTATTGGAATCGGGCGTTAATCTATAAAAATTGCGTGTCTTGAAAATACTTAAAATACTTAACTGATTTCAATAAAATATTGCACGTATGGGGTAAGTTCAACTTGAGAAATGATGTTTTTGAACCGGACAGATGGCGTTGCTGTCGAAAGGTCACGTCTACATGGGTCCCCTAGTTTTCTATAAACGTGAGCAATATTATTTATTTACAAAACAAAACAAGTCTTCAAAACGCAAGTCACTAGGTATCTCGCGAAGAATGCCGTTAGATAAGATCGCCGATTTATCTGCGATCGGAGCGATCGTTAAATTACTGTTATATATCTCATTTGATTATGAATGCTATCTACATCGTTGACGTGTTTCTAAATCGTTTGTTGTTGTCGTGAAGGTCGCAAGACATTATTGTTTTTTGACGTTTTCGAATGGCAAAGAACTCGTGTAATTCCGGGGAGGTATCGCTGTTAATCTCACAATCTTCCGTGAAGGTACTCTTGCGATTTGGAGCAATGCATATAGCAACGCATCTGTTGTCAGTCCAAGGGCGGCAGTGACTTTTATATGGACTGCATGTACTGCATGCTTGTCTGCTTCTTTTGTATGATTATGAAAGTACTTTTTACTTGGAAAAGAGAGGAGATTCTTAATT
Organism: Polygonus leo; assembly: GCA_018250455.1. Lineage (NCBI taxonomy): Eukaryota > Metazoa > Arthropoda > Insecta > Lepidoptera > Hesperiidae > Polygonus > Polygonus leo. Next base: position 2,224 of record DWNR01002834.1, read on the forward strand.
TTTCATACTGAGCACTGCGTAATAATTATAATATTCAATGCAATTCATATGTAGTTGTAATAATTCCATTAAAAATACATCTTTGCTAAATTGGACCTAAAGTAAATCTACACGTTAAGTACTTAAATTTACAATTCTGTCCATAATTTTATTTTAAATAAATTAAGCACTCAACACATATAAATGAGAAAATCTACCTTTTGTGTGTTTAGAAATAAGTTCAATAATTGCTTATATATTTTTTATGTATTTTGTCTCATTTTTCAGCCTTTTCCTGTTTCTTTTTCTATTGACTTGATATTTTTTTTCTTGATAGATATTGAAAAATCAGTTTAAAAACTTACCTAACAGTTATACACGGTGATATGGAACGCTTAGTGTGTTGGTCCGTGTCGCACTCAACAAATTATATTACCATGTGTTATTTATATAATTTTATTTATATAATCGTACATAACAAGCAATAATTGCAGCAATTTCTACATACGTCCATGCCAATTATAGCAATTGCTTATTAATATTGACTAAGCGATAATTATGGTGAATGTATACCAACATTCTACAGGTGCATAGATCATAATTAACTGTCTACGCGTCGATCAATCACAATCAGTTATCACTGATTATTGCCGTTAAGGAAATTACTAACGGTCTGTTGGGAGCAGAGAATAGTTAATCATTCATCTTTGGTTAGTCTCATTGTCATTTATCAGTATAAAAATATGTATATTAAAAATGTATAGAGCTAATGTTGTGTTAGCTCCTTCAATAATTTATCATTTACTTGTAGGATGTATGTTTTTTTAATAGATTGAAATGGTATAGTTAATCTGAAGTACACTGGTCTCTGTCACATGTGGACACTGTAATACACTGTGACACTGTAATCAATTTCAATAGGATTTAAGTTCTTCTTAATGCCGACCACAGATGCCTTGTCACTCATGAGCGCTTGTATGAGTGTGACGGGCAACCACAGCTCTTCGAGAGATACGCAAATGACATAAAATTGAGTATGAAAGTTCCTTGAATTAGTTAAATGAGCAGTAAGAAGGATTCTTAAATAATACGCCTAGAACATTTTTAAAGACGTTAAAATGTTAATACATTTTATTATTTCAAATCAGAAATGTAAAAATTACCAATTTTTACAGAAATGTAAAAATTGGTACAAAGGTTTGGAAGCAAAAGTTTACTCATCCTTTATTTTAGGAAATCTCAGTAGGTTAAAATAGGGCATAACTCTTTTTACGATGAAGCTATGGAAATTTTGCTTGTGTTTATTAAATTATGAAGTATCTGTCAACGAGGCTTATTACACATTCAAATACACGTGTGTATGTATATTGACGTAAGGGTCGATACGTCAGTGTCAGTACGAGTAGCTGGTATTGTTTTCACAGGTGTCTCCTCGCCGCAATGGTTCGCGGAATAAAGCAGATTCTGTATCTACTCTCATGTCTTACTATCAGCGAGTTAATACAGGCGAGTTAATACTGAATATTCCATTGATGTTGAGAATAAATAGATTTATATTTTATGAAACGACTACGATGTGGTCTTCATTGGTCTGGTTATTGCAGTTCAATTAGTTCCTACTGCAACGTTGTCCTTGAAGATCGATATCGATATTGAAATGGAAATGAAATTATTTATTACATGATTATGCTAAATACAATTACAAGATAGTCATAAGGCGTGCGGAGCAGTTATTCGCGATAACGGTTTGGGGATGCCTAACATATGCCACCGTTTCACACGGTGTTCTTGCTATCGAGAAGAATTCATTTGATTGAAGTTGTGCAGTTGGCTATTTCCGTTAAATAAAACGAAAACGGAGACATTGCGGACGATACACTAATAAATCCCTCATACTAACATACTCGTAGTGACACTAGCACACCAGTTACATAAACATAGCAAATTAACACATTCATCATTCTAACTTACTGATCCTCTTCAGTTTCACATCATACACACATAGACTTTGTTTTTTTGCACGTGAGAGCACCCTCCAGCTGACAGACAGCCGAAGTTGTCTCACATCAACAATTACTTGTAAATCGTTTATAGTTACTCGCGTGCTATGTGACCTGCTGTCGAACTATTGCGTCACAAGATACGACTTTATGTGTTCTAATACAAGCGGCTAGACTTCGTAACGACCATTTTTATAATGTTTTCGGTATAATTAAAGGTAAAAATAGAAACGTCTTTGTGTTAGAAAATTTTCCTATACGGAACTTGTGTTACTTTGGAGATCTACGAATCGTTTTTCTGTTATAATATTAGAAATAGAATTTAAACGGATTCAAGTTGTTTGATAATTCTATATCAATAAATACACCGATGTGATTCTTTACATATGTGTACTTCGAATATGATTCATTGATTTCAAAATATAGAGTTTCACCTGAATACATAAAGGGCCAACACACACAAGATGTTGCTCATCTGCCCGTTAGTCCCACGGCTGTATCCCTAATATCCCGGATTCAATTGCCGGTCAAACAGAAATCTATATGAATGAATTTTGATTTGTGTTCCGGCTCTAGAGTGCCTCTGGTCTGTTTATGCAATCACGCCACAGGAAATCCTAGCGTGGTACTATGAATGAAAAAAGTCTAATTTACCAGATGGTAGGACTCGTATAGGTAGACCGGGGAGGTACTACCGCCACCCCCTCGTAATCCCCCGTGAACCAATACTGTGTTTCGGTTTGGAGAGGCGTGGTTGCCGGCCACGAGGCGAACATCTTAGTCCTTAGGTGTAGCAACACATCTGTGATCGAAGTTAGGAATGATTTAATTGTACCTGGGGATGATTTTTTGATGTCCATGAGTGGCAGTGACCACTTACTATCAGGTGGACTGCATGCTCGTTTGCTACCTTTATACGATAATATAGTAGAATATAAGGTGGGAATCACGAATATTTTGTTGACATTGACGTTTGCCATCTCATTTTTGTAGTAGACTTGACTTTTTCACTTTGATAATTCATTTCTAAACTGTATTTGCTGTCCATAACTAAAATTTACATGAAATTTCAGCGTGAAGCAAAATTAAGGCTATTTATATGGTAATATCACATGGAGATTTAGGCTACAGGGCGCCTAGCTGATAGATGGATGTATTGAATATTTATGATTAGCTAGCGGCGGTGGCCGGGCGGTGATGAATATGTATTTCTTATAGTAAGAATGTAGCAAACGAACCTGCGTTCCACCTGATATTTTCAATATTTCGGTTTTGGGGTAGCCTGAGGGCTATCTTTAAACAAGCTGGGGAGGATTGCTATATCTAAGGGTGGAAATGACTATCAGATGGACAGTATGCTCGTTTGCTGCCTTAATATGATAAAATAAACTTAACCTTCGCTTTTAATCGTAGCTCTCAGGGGGCCAGAAGACCTACCAACCTCCAAGTAGAATGCACGCTCTTTTGGTACTTTACATAAAATATATACCAAAAATGTGAACTAGCATACAATTAAAGTTCACACAAATTAACACAAGCAAACTCGTATGAAATATACATGTGTGTGTGATTTCTACTGTGTATGTCTATCACATATGTCGATCTCACGTTTAAAACTCGTGTTATTAATTGAATCTTACGGTTGCTTCGCAGCGCGCCAGACATTAATTGAAACAACGACGTTTATATTAATTGGTTATTAAATTGCGAGATGTGATGGAATCATTCATAATTTTAAATATGTAACTTTCAAGCAAACTGGACATATGTTTGTGTGTAATTTTAATTTTTTCCTTCCTTTTTACTGCTTTTTCATCGGCTGCTATTTATTTTATTATTTGCTACTTGGTTTTCAGATTCATTCTCAAAAATTGAAAATAATGGGCACGCAACTTCCACTAACTTGCTTCCAAAAATGTATATCTTCATAGTATCTGATGGCAAATCCGCGTAGCTTAAGTGGGATTTGTACACAAACGCTAACACATTATATTTTGAGACATACGTTGCATTCGTGAGATTGGTGTTTGCTTCATTTATGACATTATTTATCTCAAATTGTAACACAGTTATTAATATACAAAAAAGATGGTGATAGTGTATTGGAACCGGAATCACCTAGATTTGCAGACTTAGATTAGTTTTAGAACTAAGGTTGCTATAACTAGTGGATGTTATCACCAAGGCTTTTAACTGTATTTTCCGGATTTTGATTTATCTACAAGTCTACAATATCTTTTGTTGTTTACCTTGTTGTCACATATAATCAGTTTTCTGAAAAATATTTTTATGCCGCTCTAGTTTTGTAAATTAATATTTTTAATTGATGCAAATGCAAATGGATCAATGATCGCTAACATATAGTTACGCCACTCTGGTTCTAGAAGCGTGAAATAGGCACATTATTTTCACTGGTGGGAGTTGCAAAACAATATATTATGAGGGTGAAGGTTTCCTTAGACGATTGCCGCGGGCGTTTTTCTGCGACATAAAGCACACTGTAGTTTTCGATAGCGATTTATTGCCAACATTATGGCTGTATTTACTGCCTTTTGTTATTCGTGTTTATAAATCTTATCAATATTCTATTCTTTATGTTATTTCATTTTCTTTTGTTGACAATAACTATTTGTGATTTTTCCGTCAATATTTGTTCGATTCGATAAAGTAACTGATTACAGCGGATAATCAAATCTCGAAGGATCGAAAAATCTAGGAAATATTAAATTTGAAAATTCAAAGGGGTTATTAAACGAACCCTTAAAGCTCTGCACAATTTGAGTATGTTTAGAATGTGATTTCTACTGTGTATGTCTTTTGGCAAGTTATACTGTCACACAAAATACAAGGGATCGATTACCTTTTATCGTAAAATTGGTATCTTAATTTTATATACTGAATGGTGATAACTACATATCATACCCAAAAATTAAAATATAGCTTATAACTGTGTTACTATAATATTGTAGCGGCATAACTTACCTTAATTATTTGTGAATTCATCTCAGAGTAAACGAGGGAATAATTTCTCAATGAACAAGTAGAAACATGTGCTTCATTTATCTAATTATCTTCTATTTACTAAGAGAGTGTACGTTTATTATACTTTCATGTGCGTAATCAACTTATTGTTTCCCAATGAGTACGTACGCTGTTCAGTAATTAATAACAATCTTATTAACAATATTGTGGCGCCCAACGTGGTACCGCTCCACGTTGGGCGCCAAAATATTGTCATGTTGAAGTTTTTTGATATAATTAGGTGGGTAAATAACAGATTCTCCTTTTGTGTTATTGAAAAAGCGTAGGAGCATTAATTTCATGCCACTACTGTATGCCACCTATGACAAACCTTACATAAGACAGTAGAAAGGAACTGTTTGTGTAAAAGGTGTTTATTTCCTTTTAGTCGGTTAAATTTCATTTAAGAAATATAGGAGTGACGATTATTAGTAATAGTAGTCCCATGTGTACATATAATAATTTACGAAGTTAGGATACATTTATTCACTTTAGGTTAGTTCTATTCGAAGCTGTCACAAATGTGTTGTATGTCATATACGAAGCTGGTTACGAGTGTGTGCTCACTTAATAAAAGGAACAATTTTCTACTTCTTGCACTTTATAAAAGGAAAAATGACCCTGTCACGTCAAGGTCATACCTGGTCCCCACTTAAAGTCCCATTAGCCTTGCACAGTCAGCGAAACACGGATAAATATTGTAATAGCGACCTCGGGGGCTCATCAAATATGTACTTTGCGATCCAAATGCCGGGGCCCTTCCGAATATTTGTATTCTGATTCGCGATAATTCCGATGTTGGGAATTTCACGGCAATTTTGCCGGTCTTAATGGTGCGGACTGGTTTGGTGGAATTTAAATTTGTTTGCCGTCTGTTGAGCGGTGATTGCCTACTGGTTAAGATTCCGGCCTCACATTAAGGGTTAAGTTTCAAATCCTTGGACAATTGAATACTGATGTTCAATTGGCGTGTCAAATATTTGATTGATTGTTGGAGAATTGAAGCACTTCTTCCACTTTCGCGCTCGCATTTTCGATCGTTATTGGCAATTAGTCTAGTACTAGGCACCATTGCTGATAAAAGCCAAATAAACACTGTTCTCATCCATTGTAGAAAATGTATATTATTATAAGTAAAATGTTAGTCGTAAAACGAATCGATACTTAAATGACATTTCATCCTGCTATCCTGGTACAACATTTTTTCGTGTTTTCGCCTGTCGCACTCATGACAGAAACGCGTTTGGAAAAGTCTGACAGGATTCAATTCAGTTGAAACAGACAGTTTTTTAATAACAAGTTTATCGACACGTCAATAAAAGGGAAATGTGTGGACGAATATTCGGCTGAAAGGTTTTCGTTGTATTTGTATTATGTTATAAATAACAGGTACAACGATGTATTTAGCTTGAGTAATTTTAGTTAAAATTGAGAGTAAAGCATTTGTTTATACAATAATGATGTACTTCAGAAAATAAACGATAGATTTTTTATCGAATAAAATTAGAAAACGTGCATGCAGATCACCTGAATTACCTGCCCTGAGGACCAAGATGTTCGCTTCGTGTATAAGTGTAGCCGGCAACCACGCCTCTTAAAACAATAATTATTGCTTCGCGGAGGATTATGAGGATGGCGGTGGTACCACCTTGGACACGAGGTCCACTACCTGGAGATATCTATATATATAAAAGGCAAAACTGATTAATTGACTCACATATAACGCACAGCCGAAACTACTGTACCTTGAAACTTGAAATTTGGTACAGGGTTTCCTTCCATGATCTAAGTGAGCACTAAGAAAGGATTTTTCGAAATTCTACCCCCAAGGGGTTTTCGACTTCTACTCGGACGAAGTTGCGGGCAAAAGCTAGTTAATTATATAAGGAATGACTGTAAAAACGAAAAGATTTTTTTTTACTACTCGGAATCAAACTTGATGACATATGAATTATATCGTCTTCTCACAACACAATGATAAAAAAGTTAAGTCCTCTTTTTAGTTTATCTGCAGTCATGTCTTAGGTTGACTGAGCCGTACTAATTTAGTCTTCGAGCTCAGTAATAGTAATTTGATCTCAGTTTAAACTCAATCCACTATGACGTTTATCCCCTGGTCAATTTATTATTCGCTTACAGGTGAATTGTTAATTAATTTACACGCTATTTAAAACTTATCAATGTTTTGTGGGATGTTTATAAAATATTATTTATTTTTTCAGGTAAGACATCTTATATGGAAGTAGCAGTGATATAGGAGTATGAGTGTGAGTACGTATTTAAAAATCAAATGTTAATCCCTAAATTATTATTAAGTAAGAAATTATGATAATCTCTTGCATAAGTGTAACCGGCAAACACTTTTTTGGTTGAAACACAAATTGCTTATAGATAACTGCTACTCGGCAATAGACAGTGTGACGATGGTAACGTCCCAAACGCATCGTTTAAACATTGTTACACGTGTTTTGTACATATAGTAGGCCTTAGTCTATCGTGTTTTAAGAATAGCCTTTATGTCAATAACAAAATTAATGGTGCGAGGAATGATGTATATAATACTGGGAAAGGTCAATAGGCAAAGCGGTAAATTGCGATAAAAAATAAAATTTGTAGACAATTTTTAGAGTTACCAGAACCTAAATAGATAAAATTCGCCCGGTCGAAACTACTGATGTACTATTTTCTACCGGGTAGCAAATGTTTTTTTTCACGGTGAGATAGGATTTTTCTACCTTTTTTCATTAGTTAGGAATGTCCACGAGCGATAGTAAATGCGTACTACATGTTTTACTTTTAATTTATGTTACATACTTTTAATACGTTACCCGTTTAGGCGTTTAGGCGGTAGAAACTACTTGACGTGATGTGACGTCGTAGTCCTCTTTTTTATATGCTTCAACGTAATAAGTGACCAGCTGTAGTAAGCGACTATGGAAAATGATAACAATATAAAAACGCAAATAAGCCCATGTCATTTATCTCATAATATATATTGGCACCTAAGTTATGAAACTCGGATGACTAGTTTAGGCGCATACATAAAGTAATGTAGCATTATAAATTACGCTTCATTTTGATTTCACGATAATCTAGTATAATCTTCATATCATTATCTAGAACTTTGAACTATCGAAGTACTGACTATGTTAACTGGGACGTTGCCTAGTTTGACAGTTTGTAGATCGGTTCTAACTAACTTTATTCTGTAGGTGAAGTAATGTACTTTAGTTTACTTCAACTACATTATAAACCTTTGATAGCTTAGTGGTTAACTTATCGGTCTCTAAAGAAGTTTGATCGGTGGGATCAAACTTCTTTAGAGACCGATGGTTCATGGTTCTCCGTAAAGCAATGGCAGTATTTCGGTGGCGTGGTGGTGGCATTGTGGCCAGTTATACTTACACTTATTTTATGGAGAACATCTTATTTCTCAGGAGTAGCAGCATCTTTGGTGGCTAGTCTTAGGTACAATGCAACCTTACTTTGGATTGATTATTTAAGCCCACGGGCGCCAGTGACAGTATATCATCGGGCCCACCCGATGGTATATTGTCATGTCACTGGCGCCATGCTACATGCCCGGGCATGCATGCGCTACATGCCCGTTTGCTACCTTTATAAGATTTATAAAGAAATAAAAAATGTTAAAACGACCTGTGTACTTCAAAAATACTCAAAATAAATCCCCTATTTGTGTAAAGTTTAATGAGCACTTTGTCGATTTTTTTCTATTCTGAGAAAAGACTTATGCTTATGTACGTATGTATGACTAGGCTTATGTTCGGGGTGAATTTTAAATTAAATATATCTTTAATGTTGTTGCCTTAATTGTGTAATATTTTAAGCTTTCTTAAAGAAGAATTTTCTTTAAGAAAGCTTAAAGCAGACAGCTTTCGATCTGGTTTTGAGAACCTTATTGCACGTTTAGAATTAATCGAAGAGTTCTGTCTTGTCTTGTAGTACCTATTTACTTTAAACTTGCCAGTAATTACTGATTCACTAATGATCGAATAATGACTAATGCTTTGAACCAAATGCTGACTATTAGCTAAGTAAAACTTGGAACTGGGGCGGATAGTTCCTGACATCGAAAGTTTACAGCCCGCTTCAATCACAAGTTGACTCAGCAGTTGAGAGTTGGAGAAAAACTTTTAAGTAAAAATTACAAGCCATTTAAAACCACTAAGTAAGAAATATTTTAATGGAGTCTTAGTTTTAACTTCTCTTTTTATTTGAGTTTATGATTAATTCAGTGCCAATATATGATATGAATGCTTAAATATATAGAATATTTTTACATATATGTTATCATGCCCATTGTTGCTGCTGTCTTCAACTCAATCTTTTAAAAAAAGATGCATAAGCACACATATGGAGTTTCTTACCGCTTCTTCTCCATAGCGAACTTTCTGAAGCGGCAGTAGTTTCAAAAAGAGTTCTAAAGGAACCAACTTTGAAGAAATGAATTTTGATTTTGATTTTGAATCTACGCCATATTGTCTTAATTAGCTATATCTGTTATTTAAACGTTGAGCAACCGGTAAATATATGCAATTTGTTTCGTGTAGGAAAATAAAACAAGGCGAGTGAATGTACTTACCATAAACATGGCACGTCCGCCTCGTTGCACTGTCGACTGTCGTCTGATGTCCCGACACAGAGAGCGTACGTGCGTGCTACCCACATTTATTTTTATTATAGCACGTACTACCCGCATCTGTCCAATTATATTACAACTCAGTAGTCGAGTGATCTTTACCAGCCATATTGACTTATGTGTCTATTTATACATTTTATTGCATCCGAAATATATTAATTAGACCCGGCTATTTTATCACTAGAGCATGATATTTCCTACTTATATTACACAATAATACGACAAACTTCCCAAAACTCCAAAAGTCTCCGCGAACGAAGAAGTCGCGGGCAAAAGTTAGTAAAAATTTAAATTTCACTCACGTTATAGCTCAAATTAGCTCTAGTCATAAATATACACGTCTGTACTGAGAGCATTGATAAGCCAGGTGTAAACACTTTGGATAGGTATGTACAATTGTAAAATCAATACGCCATTATTGTAATCGACATTGCGGCTTGCACTCGAGACGGATCATATACTTGCGTCATTCGTACGAATGTCAGCCGATAATTCCAACTGGATTGCTTTATACACTACTAGCTTTTGGATCGCGACTTCGTCCGCGTAGAAGTAGAAAACCCCTTGGGGGTAGAATTTCGAAAAATCCTTT
>DWNR01002835.1:0-12474 GCA_018250455.1 Polygonus leo
CCCAGCCAATTTTTTTTCGAATATCTTCCATGTACAGACTTTTGACCCTCTTTAGCTTTATTATATGTATAGATGACCGTTATAAGAATAATATACTAAAGTAACAGTATATGTTGCTGACTTCAGCAACATATACTGTTACTTTAGCAAATATATACAAGTACTTGTACGAAGAATTAGTTAAAGAAGACAGATAACAACGCACTTTTGGGTAATAATTAATTCACAGCGGTCACTAAAACCCACTAGCTGAGGATGACGACTATATTTAAAAATTGTAGGAAAATCTTATCCAGCGGTCACTTACTTTCCAAACATTTAAGCTACGGATGCTAATACGGACTAACAAGCTAAGGATGAAGGATGGCAGATTTAAAAAATGAACGGTAAATCGACTAAAATTAAATTTCTGAATAGTTCTATTTAAGTGGAGGTGAAAGTGCATGAAAGAGGTTACAATGCCTCACATAAAAAATAACATAAGTAAAGTTCCTTTTTTTAATTTTCGAATTTAGTACCTACCAGTATAAAAGTTCTGATGCACGTGTGAAAACAGCTTTAGCATACAATTGATGAATTTCAATTTGTATGATAATGCCAAAATGTCAGTTTAAATATAAATATGGCTAATTGTTTACTAGATTTCGGAAATGAAATCATTCATAGCCTTAAGTTAAATACACTTTAGGCTATGAATGATTCCACTGATGTATCAGTTTTATTTTTATTATTTTCTCAGCTAGTGTAGCAAGTAATTCATGATTCTAAGCTTGCTAATGTAAAGTCACATAATGAAATCATTGTATGAAAAAATGTAACAACAAATCGCATACGTCGATTACACTTGATCGTACATATCGACGAAGAAAAACGATGCACCTCAGATATGTCGGTACATAAAACAATACGGCGCGTCATGGCAAATCGCATCCATGTTGCAAAATCTCGGAATGTCGTTCAACGAGACCCGCTATACACAAAAAGCAGAGTTAATTGATTTCGTTAGTTTAGGCATACTAATTTACTGATAAATATTTAACGGCCTCCTTATACGCGCCAACGTCGCAGATGGCGCGTACCTTGTTTTACAATAACAAAATTTTATGGTTCCGGCTATCCGGTCACCTATGTACGCTTCTTGACTGTTTGTTTTCTTTTCAGAATGTTTTTGCGGCTTAATGAAGATTTATAGGTATTTGCCACACGCAATTCATCGGCGGCGAGCATTCGAAACGATGTATCTCAGATCTGAAAGCGGTATTACAGTTTCTTGTGGGATGCGTAGTTCGATAATTATAGAGTACGTACATATTTCGCGACGCATCTAGATTTAAGCAAAAAGCATTTATGATTGCTGTGCGTCAGCGGGCTGGTGCGGTACAAAAAACAGAGTAAGTGCGGCCGGCAGAGAATTATTACAGTTTTTATAAACCGCGGAGCGCAGTCGGCGGATGGCCGCCGCGGGTGGCGCAAAGCGCAGTCGCCTCCATGTTTCATAATTAGCTCTGTTATGAATTTTATAAATATTTCATGTGCGCTACAGAGTACTCGACAATTAATTAACTCCTCAGTGCTTACATTAATTAGTTGAGAGACATATCATGTTCTTTCATCGTGCTTGTAAACACGCAGGGGATGTCTCTAGGAAAATATATCGACGGTTTATATGTACACGTAAAAACATGCAAGTAACTATTTACTCTGAAATAATTGACGCTGGACCACCGCGGGGAGTTATTGTCTTATAATTCTTCTTTAAGGCTTTTAATTAATACCCATCATAATTACACTGTAAAAACTGTATAGAAATAGCCCGGTTCTTGGAATTCATTATTGTCCATCATGACTTTACAATCCTTAATTCGAACCTTAGATAATAAGTTATAATACAGAAAGATATTTTCATAATTATATTATTGTTACCTTCTACAAGCCACACATTTATTTAGATGTTCTTCATATTTTCGGAAGTAATGAAGTTCCATTTGAAGATCATTAGGTATTATGGGAATTGCGGTTGAATAATAATCTCACTTATAATGACGACTGGAAAGCTGCAAAATTAAAAGCATTGTAAGTTTTCTTTCGATTATATATATTTTTTTATTTCGATGGAACTAGACAAAGCAATATTCATATCCCCTTGTCTTATAACAGTTTTTCTTACAATTCATCTAGTGCATTGGTTTTTTTACGTTCAACAATAGGTAATTAAATCTTTTCTTTAATGATGATTCCTTGAAGCTTATATGTATATATGGTATCAAAGAGTTCATCCAGAGTAGATTTTGAAGGAATTATTGAGATGACCCCAGAGTTAAAGAAAATTGGTCTGAAAATGTAATTAGCAGTTGACATGTTATGATTTTACTCATAAGTTAATTTACGTCTATAGGTCCAAGTGCAAACAATCTAGTGAGTATGTATGTACCTACACTGTATCGTGTAATGACTATATATAACTATTAATGTAGGATTATAAAATGGAAATCTAACAAAAAGTGCATAGTTGCATAAAAAACGTGTATAAAATAGGTATATTTTTAGAACTAGGTAATTAAGTTGTAATTACTACAATTCGTTGTAAAGGGGGTATTATGCATCTAAGTACTTCCATTACAGTTGTACTTCAGACACACTGCAGAAGGCACAACCCGTAAATATAAACAAATTCTACCTTAATTTGTTTGCTTATCATTTATGAGTTTGTATTCGATAAATTTTATAGATTACTTATCTCTGTAATAACTGCCCATCAATATAACAAAAGGAATACTTAAATGCCTTTACCTATAAAGTTTATTCTGAGGAAAGATAATATACTAAAAGATTAAATAAATAAATTAGCATACTTATCTACGTTTATTGCGCTGCAATAAATGGCCGACATTAATAACTAAAGTGGAATATTTCATTAAGACAGAAGAACCCTCTACGTTTTACAACTTAATTGCTTTTGCAAACTATAACAACAGGATCATTTTTATAGCGCAGCCGACGCGATCGGAGAATTTGAGAGACCATTCGTCTTCGTTATTTTGAGTCATAACTCTCCGAGATGGTAAATGTAGGACATTATTTTAGATTTGCGTGTCTAATATTATCTTACAGTCTATTTATTATAGATGGTTTAAGTTAACCAAGAACCGTTGAGACCTCATCACAGATAATTTCTGTCCCAATGCTGGGCACATGTGTCCTCCCACGGGTCCACATTCCCAGTAATCCACTGTGCTGGCCACGTGCAAATTGGTAGATTTCGCACATCCTTAATTTATTTTTAAATCTCTTAAATAAGTTTCCTCGATATATTTTCCTCCGACTTGGAGGTGATTATTGAATTTTAAAATCCATATCATAATCGAACTAAAATCTCTAGCGTGAGAGGACAATTTCTTAATCACCATACTGTTACTGATTGACTATTGGCACATCACCAATTAATAACTGGTTCATTCGATTTAATTTTATTACATTTGATTTTAGGAGCTATTCTTAATTAAAATAATACTTATGTACCTATGTTTGGTAAACTTGTAACTAATATAAAGTTGTAAACAATATTTCATTTGTACATGTCATCATAATCTATTGTTTTTATTTATTGAATCAGATTTTACGTTCGATACATCCTAGCTTTTATTGGTAACTGAATTAGAAGGGTTTGGAACTCTGCTGCCGCACGAATGCAGGACAACTCCAGAAAATTCCTGGAAACTCCAGAGAGCAGAATACTTACTCCACCGGAACTATCCTCAAATTTCATGTGTTTGCCGTAAATATTGGATTGATTGTTCGAGTTGGATGGAACAGTTCTTATGCGAAAAGGTTTATTTGTTTAAAGTATTTGATCAGAATTTTAATATTTAATCTTTTCTGGTTTTCTGGGCGGAGACAAATCAAAAAAAATCAAAAACTAAGAGAATTGTTCCAGAAGTTCATGAGTTGTTTTTTTTTTTAATTTTAACCTAGCAATAAGGCAGACGGGCCACCTGATGGTAAGTGTACACCGTCGCCCATAGATAGACCTTTGCAACACCAGAATAATCGCAAATGCAACGCCGGCTTTGAAGGAGAGCTCTTTTCGCACCTTCTTCGAAGAACCCCCATATCAAATAAAAATTGTACATGTATCTGTAGGTATATGTAAAGCAAAGTTGTGTTATCTTTGATTTACATATAAAGACTCTGAGTCAACATTAGGTAGTGTCGGGCGAGTAAAGTTACAAACAGATGCGAATTATTAATATTTTACTAAATTCCAGATAATATCAACACTGAGCCATGGATACAAGATGAATGCGAATGCGAGGATTTGTGGCGACTTTACATTCTAATCACGTTTTCGTCATCTACGAGGTATTTGTCGGACGCACGGAATATTGTAAATGGAAGGAATATTATGCCGGCGAATCACGGGTTATTCCTGATTTGGTATAATGAACTTTTGTTATAATTTATCATCTTAATTTGCTTTTTCCTATAATATGATTGAACATGCTAAAATAAATCACGTCACAGTAATACAGTGCTGTTGAGTAAGCTGATGTTTATTTTTTATTTATTTTTTATAGTAGTTATATATAACTAGCAAAAGACTGCGATTGATAGTAATCTCTTTAGTTCAACCCAGATAAAATCACAAATGCGTTGCTACTCTTGAGGATAAAGATTTCCGCCTCATACCTAGACGTACATTAATTAACTCCAACCGCAGTACTAGGTGAAGTGATAGGAGTCCCCTGGTGTGTACGAGGTTCACTGTTTAATAACTATGAAATTAAAATGGGGTTTACTTGAAACTCTATACCTATATTGAAGCCAATGCAAAATGAACTTCGTTTGAAAATAGCAATGTTTGTTGTAAATGTATGTTATCTACTTACATTTTTCGATTTTCACTTCTTGTATTTAAACATTTCATAAAAATTGAATTATACACGAACAGATTTATTGAATTCATTGCGTAAAATAATAACGACGAAAAAAATAGTTTTTCTAAGGAGAATTCTTTTTTTATTTCAAGTTTGTAACTTAAAAAATGAAAAAGCACGTATACAGTAAGGAAATTTGTATCTTGTGATTCCTACAATGGTAACTGATCTCCGGCATCACCGCCATCTTACTAATCCACTACTAAGGTAAGATCATAAAAGTCATTATAAGTGAAACTAATTACTCGTAATGCACCATAAGTGATAAAATTGGCAGTCATAGGGACTGCCGACAGAAGTGAAAACTTTTAACTTAGAATTTAAGTGTTAAAAATTGAAATTTCATAATGTTTAAATTAAAATTATTAACATCAAATTCATATAAATATTACAAAATGAATAATATGTAAAAAATCAAAAATATGTTGATATATAAGTATCGATACTTTAAGGGTAGCTACCCATATGAGTAGTATCATAAAATGATATAGGTACTACTTAAATGAGTAGGTATCGATATTTTAATATCCCTAGATGTACCTTAAGCGTTATCATTAGTTCTACCATCACTTTGATGATGCGAACTCATAGATTTTTTTCCTACCTATCGATGCTTTAGAACTTTTCACTTCAATAATAAATAGCTAGCACTAAATTATAAAATGTATCTAATACTTTTTATAATCATCATCATCATCATCATCACAACCCATTATTGTCAGGCACGGGTCTCCTCTCAAAATGAGAAGGATTTAGGCCATAGTCCACTGTGCTGGCCAAGTGCGAATTGGTAGACTTCACACACCCTTGAGATTTTTTTACAATCTCTTGGGCATGCAGGTTTCCTCACGATATTTTCCTTCACCGAAAAGCGAATGATAAATAATTTAAGTTTAAATACGTGCATAATTTGAAAAATTAGAAGTGCGTGCTGGAATTCGAACCCAGACCCCCCGTGTGAATGATGGGATTCTCAACCACTAGGCTATCATTGCTTATAATACTTTTTATAATATTCTCTGAAAAATTGTTAAAATAAGTCAATCGGTTTCGGAAGAATAGGGAACAACCCAATTGGCAATCCTCGAGCGGCACAATAGCCAACAATGATAAGGACCCCATGCCTTGTGATTGTCCGGGATCAACAAGTCTTCCCATGATCGCTGCTTTCATCCGAAATAAATGTACATTGTCTTAATGCCAATATCATCTATCATACCTATCACCCTCATCCTTCCTTAGTCAGTAAATCTGTGGCAACTCATTTCAATATTCCACGTCGTACCATTTAAATATCGCTGCATACCTTCTTGACTTACCTTAAATGTAACTATGTATTTTAATTAGTAATCACATTATGGAATTACAGGTGTTTTTATAGTAGATTAGCGTCATTATTATTTGTAGCACAACCTTACCTCGATCGCTTGTTATTCATGACATTAATCGAGGAATTGTTTGTTATGAGAAATAGGATTCTTTATAATGTGATATTTATCGTATTACATTTAAATATATGCAAGGCAATACGCTCAGTTAGAGGGAAAACGCAATCGAAAATAAAAAGACACAATAAAGCGCCCGGTAAGTTAGCTTCCTCCTTAACAATTAAAAAGTTGGAAATAAATGTTGGTAATTATCAAATAATGGAGCTTGAGGCAAAGTGTTAAAGTCCAAAATAGTGCAATCCAATTAAGAGTATACATCCTTCGAGAAAGATAAGCGTTTTGAAGTTAAGAAAGCCTTTCGACTATTCAGTGCGAAATAAAAAGAACTGGACGTTTTAAGGAAAATTAAAAACAAGGAAGTTTTCCGATCGCGTCTGGTAATCTACGTTGTATAAAGAAGAAATTAAAACAACTTTCTCGAATATTTATTACGCTTCTTATTTTTACTTAAAGTGAGTTTTAAAAGGAGTTCGTTTTCTTTATTGTTATACAGTACAGTAAAAGTAGATGCTATCGTTTCTTAAAGTGCGTTTTTTATCTGTTTAAAACTAACTAGTCGACAGATCAAAACTGAACTTATTTAAAAATAAATAACAAAGTTTAACTTTCATAGCCTCACACTTAGACTTCATGTGTCATGGATGCCATGGACGCACAGAATACGTATGGACAAACACCCAGACATAGAACAGAAATCCAAATTCATTACTCAGATGACTGTACAACCGGAAATCGAACCCGCGAGCCTTTGCGTTGCAGACCGGTATAGTGACCGCTTCGCCATGCGGATCGTTAATTTAATTGTTGTCGTTATAATTTTGATTATTTAGAATACTTAACTGTCTTGTGACCAGTAAAAGTTTGAATCTCTAGAATAAGATTCTGCCAGATCACCATTTAATTGTTATAACTTAAATTGGTTCGAAAACTTTAGTTATTGGTATAAATAATATTTTATTTTACTAAAAATATGCATACTTAGATCATACCTATCTTCCATTCCTTTATCTACCTTTTTATTTCATACATTTCATACTTACGTCATGACAAAGTTTTAATCGTGGGTATCTCTTAAATAGTTTGCTATATGATAAAAACAGAAATTAAAAGTGTTCAAATAGCAATTACAGACCTCTAAATTGATACCATCTCTATGTTGTAAATGTATCTGTGATATGTGGATAGGCATTATTAATATTCCTATAATGAGACGTCGCGACAAGATTTCATCTCAACTTCACGCCGTTGAAATTTTTGTTTGTATTCATTATATTGAAATAGGCTTTAGTCTTATGAAAATAATCTTTTGATGTCTACTTACTCGGTCCGTCCTTCATTCTCTAATCTTGTTTGCTTGTCCTTGGAGATGATATTTCTCATTGAAAATAATTTAAAAACTGCAAACAATGAACGAATATTTGGACTTACAATTGTTTACAATTTGTCTACATAATCATCAAAATGATTGTACAAGATGTTGGTACCTTGAGGATGAATTGATTGCCGCGGGTATAGGTTGGGCCGGGAACCAAGCCCCACCAAAAGCGAAACACAAGAATTGCTTCATAGACAACTACGCGATTGGCAGTGGTATATCTTTGGTCGAATTACACGATTTCTTTTGCATAGCTGTATCAAGTATTATACATATTACATGCACACACACAATCTTTACGCCTAATCCCTAACGAGGTAGGCAGAGAGTATCGAGTGCCAAATGGCACGGTTCTGACATACTTGCCTAGCTTCTTCCACTTTCATAACTCTCCTCATACAAACACGCCGATTTCGGGGATTCTTGACACCTCCTTCAGACAGCACACATACAATTATACATATTACATATAATATATTTAGATATGATAAGTAGTATATTGGCATTCTCGGAAAGTCCATAATTTGAAATGCAATAATTAATTGCAGGAATTAATTATAAGCACCACATCGTATTTGCGTGTGATGTCAGAACACGAGATATACATTACAGAAAAGTATAAAGAAGTTAAATTTAATTAGTGCGTGTTAAAATCATTTTATTTATAGCATATAAATTACAAAACAATAATTCAGGTAAAAAGGCTAATTTACACGTATACTTCAACGAACATATTTTATACATTAAAAGTTAAAAGGAACCGAATACTTCAGAATTTAAGTGCTGATGATAATAATTAAGAAAAATAATCAATTCGAATGGTTAGTACTTTGTAAATTACTTAACATCAGTCATGAGTTACTTCGCTCCGACGCTGGACCGGTTTTCATCAAGAATCGTATCAATATGTGTAATCGTTTATCAAGAGGCTAAAGTCATAAACTTAAAAATGCCTTTAATAATCAGATCATAAAACAAGTTTTGTGTTCCTGTGTTAAAAAATTCAAGATGAGTGTCCCTTGGAAACCTATAATGAGTATTGATTTAAATTTTTTAGATTAAAAATCGGGGAAAAATTATAACGAGAAGATGCCGCCTTCGGCAACGGAAGGATTAAAATGTGTAGATAAGACTTTGTTTAACTATATTATGTCAATTATTTGTATTATTATACAAAATCAACATGTTCACACTTTAAACAACGATTTTGTTAATTTTAATATTTGTACATCCATTTTGATGGTATATACATATTATATGTATTTAGTTACTGGAACAAGTTGGACTAACTTTGACATGTTAGTTAGTTTATAATAACTAATGACGAGAAGAGTGTAAGACAGGTGTATAAACAAATGCACACATAATTAGCATTTATAATTTATTTTACCTAGTTTAACTAAGACCTAATGTGCTTGAAATAAATAATTTTTCTACCATTATTAAACCTAACGACAGGAAAAGAGTATTTTAATAAGTACCAAAAACCGGTTGGTCGCATCTACATTACACTTGTGTCATTTTTTTAAATAATGAGCTGAACATTTTTATAACAAAGGTCCTTGGCCGTGCGTCTCGATCTTAATGTTATCTCTAATAGGTCAATAAATAAAGCTGTAACGTGCGAGCTTCGGCGACATATACACGCCGAGGGTTCCATAAAACAAAAAGACAACTCTTCATAAAAGTACTTATATCTAAAAGGTTTTATTCATATTTATTCAAGTTTTATCGCCTGTGAATCATTTCTTAGAACAGACCCACGAGTCCGTAGAATATGTTTATTGACATTGAGTTTATTATATGTATATATACATTTTATTACTACTTTGAAAAGAAATACCTACATATAATACAATAATTTGTTAACATTTTGATCATTGGTATTTAACAATTTAATGAGTATTAATTTATTTTTAATACCTAACACATTTTATGCGATGATCCCACGATACAAAATACGTTAAAAAGGTGTAAGTTTGGGTTTTCTTATCGAGTATGCTAATGAGTTCTGAAATATAAACATTCACAAAAAGCTTTATCAAGATTAGATATCTTGCAATCGAACTTATGAATGAAATGTAAACAGCCACAATGAAATGATATAAATGATAGCGGGCTCGGCGCAGCGGCCACAATCTCGGGGCGGCATCTGAGGCTAGGCCGGAGACCCATCCCGTCCGCTTTATGATCTCCCACTCTTATATTTAGATATTTGTACGTATCTCCTCATTTTTATTCACCCAAAAACATTATTATGCATATATAAGTACTCGTTTATTTAATTCCCATCGTTATTTTAATACCTTAAGTTTTAAGGTCGACTCTGTCACCTCGCTTACCTGCGACCTGAGATGTAGCGACAATATTTAAAAGATAGTCAGATAAGGTCACTTTAGAGCCGTTTGATGTAACTCGACCCTGTTATATTTTATGACACGGAAGATTCAATGAAGTATTCTTGTCTTGTATTGAAATCGCGGTTTAAATCAATTGTTTTAGGGTGTAACACCGAATCGTAAAATCTTTTAGGTAAATTGAAAGAGCGCGTAAGATTTTACTGAACTCAATCAATTAATATAAATTATTTTTTATGATTTTATTTCGATCAATTCCTTAATTTTCTAACTATTGTTACATGTTAAAAGAATGGTGTGATATTTGATTTCGTTTCTTTAGCACCTATGTCTTGGACTTCTTCAAGATCTGCATCTATTACGAAAATAAACTTTCCATGTAAGCCACCGATACCTACATTGCGACCCAGGAGTCACTACTGTAATAGTTTAAAACTTACAACTGTATTTATTATTATTATGTGGTCTGTGTCATGGGATTATTGTACCAAATAATATATTTTCGGAGGATTAAAAATTAAAACTAACTTTTAAAATTCAAAACCGATACTTTTTATTCATTTCTTTGATTGGGATTATTCAGGGAATAATATACACTTAATGTAACTCATACAGTTTTACATCAATAATTATTTATAGACATACTTAATTCATTCATAGGCTTTGAGCTTCTCTCTTAGGCCTATGTAGACCGGAAGACAAAGGCGGCGGAAAAAAAACTCCCGGCACTATTTTTAAAATATTATTACACGAGCTAGTCACACTGCAGAGTGGCTATGGTCAGATAAAGAGCACACGTGTCAACTACCGTGTGTGGCAATATTAGTGCACTACCATCAGCTTATAAAGTCAATTAAAGTTATTATATTCTATTATGATTTAAAATAGTAACAGCCCTATGTAGTTAATTCCATACCAGGTCTTTAATCTTTTAAATAGTCCTTACTATCAAAATAAGCCTTAAGACATTTGACTTAACTAAGATGCTCCTATCTTCATTTTGCGTGAAAGTCCTATCCAAATTAGTACCTATTTTAGGCAGTATAGCTTATTATTTTTATTATCTTGCTTGCTTACATGTACAGGTCTCACAATGTAAAGCAAACCATATTAGGCCATAGCTTACCGCGCTGGCCTACGATTCGATAGACTCCATACATGCTTGATTATTATTTTTACTATTCCTTAGATGTGTAAATTTCCTCGTGATGTTTTTTTTCGGCGAATTGCAAATGATTATTTAATTTAAATACGCTCATAATTAAAAAAAAAAAACAGAAGTGCTCAAACCTGGGCCCACTGCGTCATACCTCTCGCATCATAATTCAGATTCATATCTACTAGGCATCAGTACTTCAATTTTACATAAATGTACAGAAAATAGATATGATAATTTGCAGAACCTGCTACGACACTAAATTGACACGAGCTAGCGACCAGTAGCACCGCCCGCCAGCGCCCCGCTGCGCCCGGCGCGTCTGACATAGCTTTATTTTATTTATTTAATCATTAAATCAACATTTTGTGTAGAAATGGATACTCTTGAAGATTTTATAGACTCTTTACCGGTTAAGGTGTGAAGAAATGAATGAGTAGTACAAACAAAACTTGAATAAAAATGTCGTAATCATGCTGGGAATCGTTTCTGATCGCACTATGATATTTCTGGTTCGATTTTATTTTGGAACTCTGTGCAATCATGCGCATAAATTTGGCTTTAAATGGAAATTGTAATTCATCAATTTTAAAAAAGAAAGTTTATCTATATAAAAATATATTAAATCTAATGATTTAATAGCCCCAGTAAAGGCAACGGTTATAGGCGTGACATATTAAAAAAAATAAGAACAAAACCTCATTTCACCAGAATTAATTACTTCCATACTAGATGCACTTGGGTTAGTTTTATAAGAGTAAATTAATAAATAACTTTCTTAGTTAAACACATGGTAAGCAGTGGTCTTGCCAAGGGTTTAGCGCAAATCATTAATGAGGCACTGCTGGTTAGGATTTCCTCTTACAATTATTTATATTTGAACCCTTAGTCCACTACATTGTCTCAGTGTGTATAGGTGCACTTTTTTTGTTATTTTCTTATGCTGTTTATGTCACGGTTTACTCGCGATGTCTTATTTCTCTAAAAATCAAGAGAAAATTTAATTTGATATGCGGGCAATTTAGGAAAAATCAGACGTGTCTGGAACTCGAACCCAGACCCTTAGCGAGAGCGGACGGAATGATATTAAAAAGGCTATCGCTGCTATAAGTCAAGAAATCTCTCTAACATACCTAGTAAACACACAAACATTGCTATCTTGTTAATACTGAGTCATACATAAAACGTCGTTTTTCTTGGCCTT
>DWNR01002836.1:0-12473 GCA_018250455.1 Polygonus leo
GGATTTTGAGGGTGGCGGTGATACCTCCCCGGTAACTACTCGACTTCTACCACCTGGCTCAAAACATTAAATAAAGTAATATTAACCGCTTCGAACCTAGCTTGTTTGTCTATCTAAGAATTCCGGCAGCTTCCAATTATTAAAAACATATATGCCGGACTTTCGACAATAGCTTCTTATCTCATCTTTTAGCGTAACTATGTTACTTGTAAAGTAAATTTTAACTTAATCCATGATTTGTATGAGCACTGAATTTACTAAATCTGTGAAAGATAAATCATGTGCTAATATGATTATGATCAATTTGAGTATCTATGTATTATTGTATGAACTAAGTAAATATTAATATATTTCTCACATGCCCAAGAACAAACATAACATTTTATGTTATTTATTTAGTATAAGTTATCTACATTTAGTTTAGTAGTATTATTTTTTGTTAATTATTCAATGGATTTCCCCTTAACTTAGCAGATATTGTTACGGTTTATGTACTGTTAGCAGATATTGTTACGGTAAATGTTTTTAAACTTTAGCCTTTTTAATCTTCTTTAAGTTATTCGTTCTATTTTTTTTGTTTTACTTATTTGAATCTTAATAAACTCTGACTTATCCTGGATTCTAAAAATCTTAAAGCATCTGTTATTATCAAATATATTAATTAACGGCTAATTTAAACTGGTATAGACATCGTTTTTGAAATCATATAACATATATATTCATAAAGTTTTAACAAACTGATTAACCCAAATCATAATAAAGTTGCTTTAGTTATATAGTCGTAGAAGTATATTTGAGTCCTGTAATATGTTTAGCAATATTGAGCATACTTGACTAGTTTTCTACTTAATCGATATATGCGAGTGTGAAACTGCATAAGGCAAAGCAAACCTGCAAGATATCTTTACCCGCATTGCCGCTAAGGCTTAACTCACACTCTATAATTATTACTATTATTCATATCTCAAATAGCAAGTTTCAAACTATACCGTGACGCACCAGTTAGTTATGTAAAGTCCTAAATACAGTTAATTCTCCTTATCAGATCATACGGTAGATGTGGACGCATTTGGAGATATTTTTTTAAGCTCCTCTGAGCTGACGATATATGCAAAGCAAAGTAGAGATTAAGTGGGATGCTAAACGCATAGATAAAATTTTGAAGTAAAATTTCAATAAAACATTTTTTCTAAACAAACACTGTTTATAAATATTAGCAAGGTAAGTATGCATTGCTAAGGTCTAATCTTCTAGGATAAAAGCTAAGAAATAGTCAAGCAGAGTATTTCTTATTCTCAAAACGATAAAACGGACGCATTTTCTCTACAGTCGATCTCAATATTAGAATAGAGTGTCTTTGCATTATTGATTACATTATTGAAATACCATTGTATGCCAGTAAGAAACATTATGATATTGATGATAATACCCAAAATTAAACTTCACTCGAATATTATCATATTTGATATAATGTAAACAGTATTTTCATGTAATAAAATGTAAATAGGCCCTTAGAGGTTATTGAGACCGACACGCGGCGACCATCGGAAAAGGTATTAATTTATCCTTCTATAACCAAAACGAGGAAAACTAACAGATATTTCAAAACACTAGATAACAGTTTCGTCAATTTACGATTTTCCTTAACCGGTAAATTATTTATTCGCCCTCTACATTATGTAATTAGTACGTTTTGTATTGACGTCACATGGAATAACCGTGTTGTGTTTGACGCAAACATTTTTTCTATTATTACTTATCCATCTTTTTTTTCAGATAAACTATCCTTATCCAGTGACACCAGTTAACAAACGTAAGATAAGCCTTAGTTGTTGTTAATTTACATACAAACTTTCTTCATGTTCATCATAAATCCCTTACTATACCACTGCTGGGCAAACGTATGCTCTCATAATGCTAAGAATTTAGTTCCATCGCCTTTTGAGACTTTTTCGTAGTGACAAAATATATTTATGCACAAATTTTTAAGTCACAATGAGTGAAACCCGGTTTAAGAGATCGTAATAGTCATTTTTACCAGTAGGCTATAAGAGTTTTTAAATACACCTAAGTTATTAGGCGTGTAGAATCTACATCGTAGTACTAGTACTAGGAGTAAATATTTCATTGTCGAACCAGTGCAAATTTTCAAAACAATACAATAATATAATTTTAAATACTTTGTTGTTAGATGACTAATAGCACTCAATTTCTTTTGTGCGATAGAGATGCGGACAGTTCACACGAAGGAAGGTTGGCGCCAAACAGTAAATACATTTTTATAGATAACTTTTTATGTCCCGCTGGGCTAAGGGTCGCTACTTCCGAGAATTTCTGAATGAGGCGACTTGTGAATGTAACTTTGTTAGATTTTTGAATGGAATTTAAATCCGTTAACATAATAGAACCGTAGGATGTTTGTCGGCGCCGACACCGATCTATTTAGTGTTATTATTGCTGCGGCTTATAGGGTAATAGAGCCCCAGAGTTTAACTTATGATAAACATTTTTTTTTCATAACAGATTTATCGAATTAGAATTTTTAGACGTCAATAATCTACAGTATATTTATGAGATGCTTTTTGTAAAATAAATGCCCTAAAATATAATAATCAAAATGTCGCTTAAAAATTTGTTAGATTCATTCCAGTGAAAATGAGATTATATGTTAGATATTCTCTCAATAATTATGTAGTGATTTCAAATTAATATTTTTTATTTATCACAGAGTCATTAGACGTTCCATATACCAGCTTCATGTTGTAATTTATAACTCATAGGAGTCAACCTCGTCGGCTCTACCACCCTTATTCGTATTGTATTACATTGGTGGATCATTTCTCATTCACCGATTTCACAGTAGTAAATGCGTCATAACCACATGTTGACCAATATCATATCTGCCCGTATATTAGAAAGGTAAAATGTTTCACACTTATCTCGAAATAGCTGAAATAGTTCAACGCGAAAGAATTCAGTTATCTTTTTGGGACAACTTTATCTTAGTTGAAGTGATGTTGTTTACAAACCAGAACTAACATGTTAGATGACTAGACACAAATATTAGTCACCAATATCATTCAAGCTCCTTAGGTATATAGTTTGACTTACTGATTTGATTTTAATTTTATTTACAAATATAATGCCTGCCTTTATTTTGCTAAAATCATCGTTTATAAAAAAATGAATTTCTGGTAACTTACGTTATTCGCATATTATTTTTGCGCAACTAATAACTAATTTTTTTAATAATTAAAATTATTAAAAAAAATAGTTATTAATTAATAAAATAATTAAGCTTTTACTTCGCTCAGATCACTCTGAGCACGCTCTGATATTTTGCGTGAGAAGTCTCCTCCTCCGGTCATTTTTCGGGTAGCTGCTACTCTATAAAATGCTCTTGACTTAGGACCACGAGCCATTAAAGTCTCTAAGGCCGTTATACGTTCTATAATTAAAATTATTTAAAAAATTAGTTATTAGTTGCGCAAAAATAATATGCGAATAACGTAAGTTAGCTATTATATTTATTAATAACTTATATTACTATTACTTACCTATCTGTATTATTTTTATAATATTTTGTCACTTTCAGAAGTGACCAAATATAAGAATTGTTACAAAAAACTAAGTGACGAAGTTTTAAAGTATACCTATAATAAAGTCGAAAATGAGCAAAAACTAAACACGTTTAACACTTTTTAGTTTTTACGTCAACTCAATGTTTTTGATTCTCCTAAATTTTTTTGCTACTTGCTATATTTTCTTCATCTATTTTAGTTTTATTGTATTTGTTTTTGTGTATAGTCTGAAGTATATAAATATACTTTGTAACCCGAATGACTAATGGTCGAGTTATTGGTCGTAATGTATGGCCGCCTAATTCTCCGACCATTAACCTTAACAGCACGAGTGCGTTATTTCTCAAACTACTAGTGCTACCATCATTGACATATTGATAGGACATAAAAAGTAGGAAGGGTCCGCTTTGAATAAAAAGTCCAAAACCGTGCTGGTCAACTGCGAACAGTCGATTTTATAGGTCTTTGAGATTTTTAAATCTCTCACATATGAAGTTTCCCTATGACGTTTTCCTTTTCCGTAAAATAAAGTACCTAAGCATGAAACTCTAATCGCATGTAATTCCAGAAATCAAAAGTGTCTTTATCACTAAGTTATTATTGTATTTATAGGAATTTCATATCCTTATTTATTTTAATAAATCAGGGTGTCTTCATCAAGTGGTATAGTTTGGTCACATTAGTGATTACGTTTAGTTTGATATGTGGGCACATGTCAAGCACGCCAATGATAAGCCATAAACTGTAATGAGCATAGATTTACTTATAAAGCAACGTGGACTGCATGTGACTAATGGGCAATGGACTTTCGAACTCCTACGTATTTCTTACTACGTTAGATGTTTGATAGGTCAATAGGGCCATATAAAGTCGTACATTTACGAAAACAAGAGGGCAGCAAAGCATAACTTTATATGAAATTTATACACGTTTATTATAAAGAAAAGTGTATAATTAAATCTAAGTAAGAAGAGATTATACGCGAAAACATATTCTATGCGCGAAAGGTGTTTAAAAATGTATAGAAGTTTTTATAAACATAACGACGAATTAGACTCGCGTGGTATTGTATGATTTAATAATAGACACGCAAAAAGATATAAAACGAACTAATAATATAAGTAGGAAGTAGTAAAAGAAACCAAAATTTAAAATAGATGTTTAAAAACCCAGACAAGTACGTCATACACTTAAATGACGGCGTAATTTAACGCCATTTTAGAACATCGGCTAGAAGTTACTAAAGATGTATCTACTACGAATAAACGAACTAAAAATGACCAGCATTCTTCTGCTAATCGGTTTTGACAAGTTTTTGTGCGTGATCGTTTTCCGGGCTATAAATAAAAAAGAAACGTCACTGAAAGGTCGCAAGCTTTGCAACATGTTTAGTGTCCACATTCACTGGAAACTAGTTTTTTGTCTCAAGGCTTAATGTACTCCCGACAGAAGTCTGAACAGATGGTCTTAAAATATGCCAACCCACATGTAACTCAAACTTTGAAATGTATCGGATCAAATTGTCGTTACTTCAATAGAAAAACTTTGTATTTACGTAAAACCAAATTCGTATTCATGATGTATAATTAAGTAATACAAGTGTTCGTGAACTCGGCAAGAGTAACTGAACGAAACTTTACTTTCTCTACATTTATTGAATTTCAAAGGTCTTCGACACCGAATTTGTTTTGTACTTACATGTAGGAGGAATAACAAAGTAGGTATGTTGTATTCTTCATCAGATTACTTAATCGTGCAACATTGCAATTTTTAGCGTTTTAACGAGCTTCTCGTCTAGTTTTTGAAAATTTGAAAGAGAAGCGCTGATACCTTCAGCAAAAACTTTCGTATTATCTTAAAAATATATTTCATTTTATGGATAATTTAACAAATGTTTGTTTACGAAAATCGCCTAGTACTTTTTAAAATTGTATTGCCATTACCAGCCAGGAAAAAATTAAGCAACTTTTTATCCTTCATATTTCTTTAATAACATAAGTACGAAATGAGCGTGTAATCCATCTGATGATAATGATGATGAGCCCACCACGAAGCGGTCAACACCACACATGGACATCAATAAACGACTTCGTATAAGGTAGACATCCCATTTAAAATCGATTACAAATGCATTGCTTCTCTCGCGGACTAAGATAAAATGCATCCAAAAAGGAATCTGCTATACCATATCACATGTAATGCTGTACTGCTGCTGTAAGGTAAAACTGGTATAAGGTAAAAAGGCGATGAAGCCGCTTCTAGAATGCGTTTTACATCTTTAAACTTTAACTATTGCAAGATTTTTAGAATGATGTACAGATGCTTCAATTTATTTTATCTACACATAAGTTAATAAGTAATGTGTAATCTATCATCTGCCCACAATAAGAATCGCACATGGTGTCAGACGCAACGCATGAACCGCTGGGGTGGGCCAACCTGCGTACATGATTCAGAGGATAAGGTCAAGCAAACCAATTTGCATTCAATTTCGCGCCCAATAACTGAGTCACGTGTTCTACACCTACTGATATGTTATCTAGGTCTAAACCAATGTACGTGGGATACTGTTATTAATTTGGGTTAACCGTGTTACTGCAAAAAGTAAGTTTTCGAAATTAGGTGCACTCGGACATTTAGTTCCTTCCTAATATGTACAAATAAACTATGAGTATAAAAAACGTCCTGTTTGTTTATTTACATTGATGATTAAAGATTATATTAAAGACTATTATTTTATACTCAACAAAAATTCAGACTCATTTTCTTCTTATACTTATAATTAAAAATAATTCTAAATAATAAGTATTATATTTAATAATGTATCCAGACATCATAAACCATAATTGTATGCCTACTGCGATATTGGAGTCAGTCAAACATCTGAGTAAATATAATTAGTTGATAATAAAACTCAAAAGGCTTTAAAACGGTATTTCTGAGTGGAACAAATTTTGCCACTAGTAGCACATGTCATAAGTTTATATTTCGTGTCATTGTGTACATGGCCTTATTTTTAACATTTATGTTTGTGGCCGATGTTATCATTAACGTATTTTTTTGTTTTACTCCAATTTTAAACTAAAATAAATCAAGAAATGTTATTGTTTGCTAATGAATTGTTAAACCTGATAGGTTTTGTTTAAGTTAAGTAACATTTGATTATTATATTTTGTAAGTAAAACTGAATTGTGCGAAACCACTTATCTCTAGCTTTCGAACAATTTCGTTCTGAAACTTGAGAATGAAATTTAGAATATAGGTGTGAACGTGTGATGGACCAAAAATAGTTTCGTCTGAGCATCCCGTGCCTTCTCAAGTTTAAAAATAAAGCTGTAGCTAGCTTGCCTTCGATGTCACTCACCCGAAATGCACGTAGCTTAGAGGAAAGCACTGTTGGGTGCTAAATCCGCAATATTGGACCTTCACCAATTTAAATTCCAAATGCTCCGTAATGCCGGCTTATTAGCATACACGCGAACGCGACGCTCTCACTCCCGCGCTTTTTGATAACTTAAATCGAACACGCCAAGGTTCCGAACATAAGTTTGTTAAACACTTGTAACATAAGAGTGTACTGATAATGAAAGTTATTTATTTTAATTGTATCGTAATTTATTTTTGAATGTGGTGACGCGTGCCGTCGCCGGCGGTTGCGAGAGTACTGAACGGCGCCGGCGACCGACGGCCATGTTTAAAGCACGCTGCGGTTACTCGATAAAAAATATTTTGTTACGTTTTCAGTGTATTGTTTACGTAGAGGGTCAGCCACAACATCGGTCATGCATTAGGCTCGGGAGGCTTACATAATGAATTAATGAGTAGCAATGAACTCCTAATACCTGGAAGTAGCGGTTATGTACTAAATCGTTGCAGGATAGAGCTTATTAAGTTCCTAGTTGATGGATCATCGTCAAAGCCGGCCACGTGTCGGCGGTGTCGCATATATTTTACAGATTGTCGTCGTTCGTAAGTTTTATTTGACTAATAAGTTCGATTAACCGCAAATTAGGTATTCATTATCACAAACTAACTCGCACTAAGTCTCATGGACATGAGACTTTTCAGAGAAGAATTTAGAACAGTCTATCACGCATGCCACGTGCCAATTGTAAAACTACGCATATATATTTTTTTTGCCAAACTCTTATGTAGGTTTCTGTACCATGTTTTCACTGCAAGTTAGATGCTTAAATGCGAATGTGAATATGTTTGTCTAATGCTACCACACCTAAACTCTTCAGCCGATCACGGATCGCTATGAAATTTTGTACACACTGTCAAATAAAGACTGTCCGTACAAAAATGCAAAATGCCATATAGCACCATTAGCGAATCACAAGAGGGAGTTTGGTAATTTCTAATACAAACCTAATTTCAATCAGAAAGACCTGCGTAGGATTTCAACCCGGAACCCGTGTGGGAGGCCGGAAACATAACCTCTAGAGCCTAGAGTCTGGGAACTTGGCCTAATGGCAATGACGTGAAGCATACATTAGAATTAAGACTATTTCCATCCACATATGTACATATTCATATTTAGTTGTTCACTTTCTTATTACTTGATACTAAATACTTATGACATTAATTTATAATTAAAGCCATCCTTACTAATTATAAACCAAATGTGAGCTCATAACGCTTTCACGCCTTACCTACTAAATTGATCACAGTGAAAATTTGCATGCACGTTATCAAGGGTACAAAAAAAGGACACAGAGTTGTAATGCTTTCTCCTTGGGATAGATAAATTCGAAATTAACGACTAGTTTTTAAGCTAACAATTAAAAGCTATGTTTAATGAACCCCTTTAAGTTATTGATAAAATCATCCAGCCATTCTTGGAAAGAGGAGAAGCGATTATGACATAAACTTTCGTAAGTATATACAAAATAACTAGCAGACCTGGCAGATATTCTTTCTGCTCTCAATTTGTAAGTAAAAAAATTGACGTCGTTAATCGAAATAAAATATAACTTATATTTAAGTTGCACAAATTTACATATTTGTGCAAAATTTCATTAAAATCAACCCTGTATTTTTGGAAATTAGACCGGATAAACATCGTGACACGAGATTTTTATATACATATAAAGATAATGGGCTGATGGTATCACACTTTAAAAAGTAGTCGCGTGCCACCTGTCTAGTACAAAAGTATTGTATCTCTCAGGTTGAACAAAGTTACACATGTGCGATTTTTATATATTACTAGCTGACCCGACAAACGTTGTTCTGCCATACAAAAAATAGCGGTTGATGGTGAAAGGGGAAAATCAAGGGTTGTATTTTTTTAATGCTACAAAAAAATAAAAATCATTTTTTTTTTGTACAAAAAATAAAATATATAAATTTAAAAAAATATATATAAATAATAGATGTTGACTGATTCTCAAACCTCGGGAATACGCGCACATAATTTCATAAGAATCGGTCGAGCCGTTTCGGAGGACTTTGGCAACAAACACCGCGAGAATTTTATATATTAGAAGTTATTTTACCTATGTAACGTGTATAGGATAACATCTTGCAACCAATTAATACTATGCAGGCGGGCAAAGCCACACACGGATACATTTTATCAACATCCACATTCTTGCTTTGACTTAATGTAGTCCTAAACGCAAACGCGGTAAACCCCGCACAGTTATATAAATCATATGACGCGGCTGACAATAATTATAGGTACTCTCTCTCTTGTTACGCATTTAGACTTAAGGACATTACCATGAGTAAAGCGATTGCCAGATAATCTGAAACAAACTGGGCTTGTGTAGCAAATATATATATCCAACATTATTTGTCAGGTTTTTGGCGCTTAACCGTTTTTTTGCGCTGTTGCTGTTTGATGGGAGTTCAAAGAGAAGTGCATGCTTAATGGTAAACATTAAAATTACAAATCATGAGATACTCTTCTAAAACACCCTATAGGGTCGACAAGGGAAGAGTCCAGAAATGATACATTTTCAGGCCTTAGTGTGCATTTCTCAACGGACGCAATTTTATTTTTTCGATGTGTAGGGGAGGTTAGGCTAAGCTTAAGTACAAGTTTGTGGGGTCGCCACCCTTGTCCTGCGGCCGCCATCTTGGAAAAAGGGATGCAAATGGTTTTCGCGCTTTATATGCCAAACTATTCATCCTACAGAATAATTAATTAGCATACTTTTATTGTAAATTAAATTCCCTACAACTTTAGTTCTATAAATTGTTATCGTAAAATCAAAAATAACAAAGTTATGAATGAAAACAGTTGAAAATTTTGGAACTAATTTGCTTCTCGGCGGAATTACTTGGCTTATAATAAAATGTCATTAGAGCATTTTTAAGGAGGAGGAAAACACTACATGTTTGTAATTTCGTTTATTTAATTGAGTTCTACAGCGCTCCGAAGTTGACCGTATTCTCAAATACAAGAGTATAAAATACATATAAAAATGAATAATTAGACTTAGTTACCTATATTATTATTATCTATATAATTTATATATATTTTAAAACATTACTATGTTTATTAATATTAATAAGTTTACTCCTTATTTCATCAGCTATTTGCCAGTGAAAATCCCGTCCAAATCGGTCCAGCCGTTCCACAGATTAGCCGGAATAAACAGACAGACAGACAGATAGACCGACAGACAGACAGACAAAAATTGTAAAAAATGTTATTTTGGTATATGTACCTACCATGTATACATACATAGGCATTTAACAAAAAGCAGTTATTTTTATATTACAAACAGACACTCCAATTGTATTTATTTGTATAGATAAAACAGGCGTAAAACATTACATACAGTATCTTTAACACATAAACAAAGCTTACCTCTTTAATATTAGTACCAACAGATAACTAGAGCGTGATGTCATGGCCTAATGATGAAGAAATTTTAAGCTTATATTAGTGTCACCTGTTTGGTAATTGTAACTGTAATCTATCCACTTGCTTGACATCTAGAAATGTTACTGACACGATCATTTATAGATATCTATATGACTTTAGAAAGTATCTACTACGAGAACTTCTGTCTGACTGAGATCAGTAATGTCGATCATAAAATAACAAACAGGTTTTTTCTTTATCCGTAGGCGAATCAAAATGTCGAACATAAAACAAAATTTAAACATCAAATTATTGTTTTGTGTCGTGGCGGATATTCGTCTGAGGTATTATTAGTCATTAGGATATCTATATACTTGTATATTTGAATTTAGTTTAAAATTTAATACAGGAGATACTTCATGTTACTTCATACTCAAAACGGTACGAAAAGGACACAGTCAAGGATAAATTTGCGTCAATAAGCTTATCATTTATTATTGTTTTGGTTGGCTAACTTGGTTCTTACCTATTTGCGTCTTAATTTGAATTTTTTTTGTTTATTAAAAGTCTCAATCACAAGATAGGTTTAGACAAGCTATTAATGTAATTTCGACCTCTCGAATTGAGGGTTGAAGTTCATATCCCGAGGATACCTCCACTCATTTTTTTTAAATATGTGCGTAAAACATCATGTACGTCAAACATCAAGTAGTAACGAAAGTCTAAACGAAACGGTAAAGTGTTCAAAGATATGTGAATCTGTCTATTTCGTATTATGCTTATGCTAATTTCGTAATAAATGTAATTGAAATCGTATTATGCATTTCGTATAATGCCTATACCATTCCAAAAGTCTAGAAAGAAGTTCGTAGAGCTTGTAGTTTCTTCAGCGTCTGGCTCGATCTGGGTTCCACTGCTGGTGAATATTTCTTGTTCATTATCACAACCCATTAATATCTATTTATAATATGTCACTTCTGAGCTTGTAATAACGCGCTGACCAATTGCGAGTAAATAGACTAATAACTAAATAAGTCAAAATCAAAGATTTTCATTCAAATTGTAAATGAAGCAATATGGTAATGAATATGATACTCTTTGTAACGCATACTTATCTAATCGAATCGAATCTAAGAAGAATACTTAATGCCATACAATGAGATATTAAAACTCCAATTAGTTCCTGTCAAAACTAATTATAATGTAGATTACACTCGTATTTGTCGCGCCTAACATTTAGCACGTAAGATAATAAATGTTTATTGAACTCATTACCTACATTAATTAAGTTTAACGACGGTCAGTTATAATAGCGTTTCGTTTGTGACTGTCATCTTATTCAACCATACATTTATTTTTATTTCCAAGTTTGTCATAGCAATTTTTGTAATAAAATTGTACACTTTAAATTATGGCACAGATTAAACAAAATTCTAATTTCATTACTTTTTAGGTTTCTTTATAGGAATATGTTTTGGCACATTATGTAAGATTGTATGTAAGACGATATAAATAACGTACTACATATGTTAGTGTCTAAGTAGAAAATAGGTTAATTTATTATTATTTAGTAATAAATTAATCGCGTATAATGCTTTGTACCGTTAAATAGCACGTTCCACATCTAATTCGGAAAATATTAAAACCATCAAGCAATTACTTTAATTTTTAACAATTTTCTATAATTGGGAGGGAATTAGATCACTTTAAATTGCACTTAAGACAGGGCCCGAAAGAAAATAAGAAGAGTTGAATAGATAGAGATACTTGACTGCAACCTTTATGTCCTACTTATGTATATTGTGAAGCCTTTGAAAAGATATGTCATAGAGCATACTTCACCGGTCCGATCCGACTTAAATTGGTTATAATTTCTCATTTCTAGAATAAACTTACAGTAATTAATTTAGAACGGTGAACCAATGACAAAATATTCAATAGTAGAAATATTTTATAACATGATTTTTTATTAAAATTACTAATATATATTATATATGTATATATATATCTAATATATAAAATTCTCGTGTCACAATGTTTGTCTTCGTACTCCTCCGAAACGGCTTTACCGA
>DWNR01002837.1:0-12473 GCA_018250455.1 Polygonus leo
ATGCCACTGATTAACTGTAGCATGTCATTGATATGCAGGATGAACAGCGTAGGGGACAGTACACTGCCTTGGGGCACTTAAAATTACATTGTACTGACATTCATTGAGTGTGTGTTGGTAGGTGGTGTGGAGTGGTAGGTATGTTACCTTGTGCAGCTTATAATGAACAAAACTTAAGAACTTACAATTTTGTCATTAGATAACAACACCTAGTTGCATAAACAAAAATAGGCCATTTTATTTATACTGGGACGAAATGTAACCGTTTACTTTGGAGTAAAAAATAGCAACTACTTAATTACAAGTACTCGCACTGGAAAGAAAACATACCAATGCTAAGTGACTCTAAAGATGTTTGTAAAAATGATGTGAAAATTTAAAGAATTAAAAAACAATTTTAAAACGTATGTGGTAATATTCATCCTTTGTGTTTCTTATTGTCTATGGATGACCTGGATGATACACCATGGTTGTAGTATTTTTAGGTAATACAGTAATATACAATCAATTTGC
Source organism: Polygonus leo (assembly GCA_018250455.1). Taxonomy (NCBI): domain Eukaryota; kingdom Metazoa; phylum Arthropoda; class Insecta; order Lepidoptera; family Hesperiidae; genus Polygonus; species Polygonus leo. The sequence continues at coordinate 514 of DWNR01002837.1, forward strand.
AATTTCAAATGTCAATGCATGACAAAGGGAGCCTTCGGAAATAACGGGTTTGTCTCGGAAAATATTAGACGTGACAAGCTACATGCTTTGTCACTTTCGAGTAAAATCTGTTAGATATTATGGTATATCCTATTCCGTTAGTTAGTTTATAAACACACTAAAAATCGCATAGTATTTAAATGTGTAAATGGCGTGCACATTTCTTGTGTATTTTATTTTAAATTACATACTTCAATCGCGAAATCCGCGCCGTGACAATCTTTACAAAAAATCAACAGAGGATATCGTTACCGTACGTAAACGTTCGGTACGTTTTCCGTGTTTATACAGATTTTCAGACGTATTCGTGTTTACAGTTCTATCTGGGTCGAGTGTGTTTAGTTTGTTTCGTCCGAAGTGCATCGGGTTGTTTTCATTGTGGCACCGGTTGTATGTTAAAAGGCATGCAGGTAAGTCCAAGTGTTCTGTCCGGCTGTTCGTGCCCCTCACCTCAATCGCCCCTGCATTATATCTCGCCGGGTCGGAGGGGCGAGGGGCGCGTGCTGGGGTTGCCAATTAAAGAGGTCCTGTTTTCATCCCGGATACCGGGCGCTGAAATATTTTTACGGTTATAGAGGAAGTCATTCATTCTCATTTCGCCGAACGCCTGTCGCGAAGTTTTAAATGTACTGCACTGTTAAATGAGTGTTTTTAGGGAATAGAATAGTAAATTAGAAAGACCAATTTGACATATTTTTGTTCGGATTTCAAAGGGGTTTGGAATTAATTGAATTAAGTTGTGGAAAATGTAGATGTTGTAGACCTACATTTAATGTTAATTGTTAAATTGGATTTTGGTTTCAGTGTAATCTATTTGTAACTTTATTTAAAGATTTAAAAAAAGGTTAAAAAAAGTAAAAAAGAAGATTATGCTGATTTGAATAAATTCAGATGAATTAGATTTAATAGATATTAAGTAATGTTATTTTTGTTTTAATAAATGCTAAAAGGAAGGTCTTATATCTAATCTCGATCACTAAGCATATCCATGATCACATTTACAAAACTAAAGATATATCTTCAGTTTTGTAAATGCGTCACGATTTATACCAGGCTCGAAATTCGATCCCGGGATAAGTTTATCACATTGTTTTGTTATTTCAAATGAATTTAATATTAATGTTTGATTCAATTCAACATTAATATGGTTCATACATGGTTGGTCTCATAAACTTAGGTACAGGTATTGAAGCAAAAAGGTATATGAATAAAATATTTTCTCTCGAAAGTTTTCAGTTTTGTTTTCAATTGAAAAACTGTTTTACCTATCGGAAAATTCAAACAGAACTTGTCGGAAACATAAAAACTTAAAGAACCTTAAAAAGAAGAAGAAAAAAAACGAAGCAGTTGTAAATAGGATTTTTTACTTTTGCTGTCCACTTTTTTAATTTTACTCTTTGTCTTACTCGGACTTGAACGAATATATAAAAATAAAGAGAAGACTTGGTCCAGCAATTTGTGAGTTTTGTGCCACGCAACACAGCACTTCATTTTTTTATTTATGTAGATATTTAGTTACCAGTTAAATTAAATTAACTTATTTTAGACATTATTTAATTTAAATTTCACATATCATATAAATTTCGTTTATTGATTAAATTAATTAATAGATCTTTTCAGAAGATAAGTGTGAGGGAATCAGAGGTAAAAAATACAACTATGGATACACCTACTACCTTCTAAATCCTCCCTGCAGCAACTCTTGCGATTCTGTTTTGGAGTAGAGGTTACTGGCTATTAAGTGTACAACTTTGCTAACGCATTTTTCTTTCAAAATTCGAAACTTATTTGAGAAAAATCTGATAAAACATCTATGTTTTTAAGTACTCAAAATCTCGCTAATTCCTCTTGACTTCATACTCTACGTTTTGATCAACAAGTCCTCTAATTCTTTGTCCTCAAAAAATTTTGCCTTCCACCACTATGTCAGTCTTCTACGCGATCTTCTACGTAGAAACCACAACTCTTGAAGCGTTGAAACCACCTAGGACATCTTATTTCACTTATAGCCACAGACCTGTCACATTCCGCGATTACGAGAATTTGGCTGAAATGTAAACGCAAATTGACTACTGACGGAGGAGCAAATTTATATACCAAATATACTACGCACGAGCCGAACATCTTAGTCCTCAGGGGTAGCAAGTGATCTGTTGTCAACCTCAGATGCGATATTATCGTAATTGGGTTTGTAACAAATGCTCATAAGCGGCAGGAATTCGAAAGGACGTTCGACATTGTTACCCGTTAAATACGATGAGTGTTAAATTAAATTGACACCAACGACTTTTAAGAATTAAGTTTGGCTACGCTCTTTAAATCACTTCCAAATAAATAGATTTCCCTACAATCTGGGAGTGCGCAAGCCCGCCCTAGCAACATTGGCTGGGTTCTGGGCGCGTCCTGGCCGCCGGAGCGTCAGTCCGCGTGGAGCGGCGCGGAGGTTTGGTGCTCCGCAGACCGCACCGGCCGGCGGCCGCCTCAGGTACTACGCGCCACCCTGTTGCGCACCCAACGCACTGCACTACAATGTTTATGTTCTATGCTACGCTACTCTTCTCTGTCTCTGTGGTCTGTCTTCAGCTTAATACACGCCTATTTTATCTGTGCGATTTTTTGGCGCGCTTCTGTAATTGGGTTTCTTTGTTTGTTTTTTTCCTTATAGTTTCCGCCACGCTCTTTTTGAATGTTCTACCTCGATTTACTGTCTATGTACGATAGATTAAATTTTCACAAAATATACTTTAATTTAATTCAATGTTGATAGTTTAAATCAAATTTAATTCTATAAAATTTGAAACTTAACTAAAAAGAATGTTTTCAAATTAATGTAACGGAACTTTATTATTAATATCATTGTTGGCATATTTTTTTAATACTGGCGTAGTAACAGCACAAAATTAAGTTATGAAAGCTGTTACAGAGGCTGTGTATAAGCAAATTATTTTAGAAAAGGTCTACAGAGAACAATATGTTTCGTTTTAACTGTTTAAAAAAGCCGTAGACGCCTCGCAATAACAAGAGCACCCTGGGGCATATTTATGCAAAAATTATACAGAACTTGAGAAAGGGTGTAAGGGAACTAAGAATGTTCTGATGAAATAAATCTTCTGTGAAATAACTTTTTATAACGGTACTTATGGGCTCTAATAATTTAGTAGGCGTATAAAAGTAATATTAAAAAGTATTCGAATTATTTCTCTTCTTTTTTCTGTATCTGTGTTGTTTGACAAAGAGGTTTCTTACCAATACAGTAGTAATTTTGTGCTTAATTCTAGTTGTTTCAAAAAAAGCATTATAATTCCAACTATACACACTATATTTGAATTTAGCTATCGAATAATAATGAGTGTAATTAGAGCATCAAATAGTAATTGCAAGCATAATTAAATGTGAAAATTAGCATAATTTATTCCGATTCGGGCCATATATTTGTTTAAATGATAATTAAATGATTTAGGTATTAACATAGGTCAATCCATCTATCTCTCAATTTTCAATGTATGACCTCTTCTTTGTATAGGTATTTTTGTATAGGTATTGAATAAGTAATTATACTTTTCTGAGTATATCTTGTCTGTTTCATCTCAATGATTGTATGTTTTATAACATAATATATTGTGTTGTTTGTGCTGTCAATATAGTGTTTGTTAAGGAAGCCGGTAGGTGGGCACTGAAGTGTGTAATTATGAGCGTAACACCATATACTTTACCTCTTTACGACTTTACTTGTATTCGCGTTAAACTTTGTCCTAATTTTCATTGAGAAAATTAAAGCTCTATCACTGAAAATTAAATAATCCAGTAAAAACCAAAATAATAATAACGTGGAAAAAAATTATAGCGTGTTAACGAATGTGAATGTTTATAAAAACGTTTTTAAACCCGTCATAATATACGTATGTAGGTACATTGGTACATGCGTATGGTATATTTCGTAGAGAATTCATCCATCGGATCTAACTAACTAAACGGACATATCTCTAGTACCATTAAGTTCTAAAATGGCGTTTTTAAGTCTAATTATATCATCATAACCAAAACATAGTTAACTGAAAGCCAAAAGTAATTTCAGTTTACAAACTTATACATTACGTAGCAGCGTACAGCGGTTTTAATTTTTCAGATTTTATTGGTCTCGGTGTCTTGAGTAACACATTAGTGTTGGTTGTTTGTAAATTAGCGTTTGTTTAGGAAGCCAGCAGGTGGGCAATGTAATTATGAGGGCAAAGTCACAGACCTAAAGGTTCGCGCGGGAGGTTTCGCCAATCAAATGTTTGTAGTTTTGCTTAATAAAATGTAGGCAAATGAAAATTATTTTTTACAGAATTGTTCTTAAGAAGTGAGGGTAAATATTAGAACAAGAAAAGGAATTTCAAAAACCTGAGGTTTCAAAAACATGATGGCAAATTTTAAAGTTATTTGATCGTCTAATGTGGCCTAGGTATATCTTTAAGCAACGGTGACTATTAACTCTCAGGTGCCCTGGCCTGTCTTATCGCTGGGTGTAGATGATTCTATATCAAAAAATTTTTTTTTTAGTTTATTTGGATTACCAAACAGTTCTACGGAAAAGTATATAACTTAATAATAATTGTGCAATAAAAATAATTAATTTTACAACCCGCCCCGATGGCCACAGTTTACAAAATATAAAAAAAATAACATACTTCCAATTTTAAACACAGGTGTTAAACGATTATAAGCCATAATGTGTCGTGTTATTGTTTGTGTCTTATTAATGAGTGTTTGTTTAGGAAGTGAGCAGGTGGGTAATGTAACACGTAATTAGGAAGGTAACGTCAGAAGTCACTTGTGGTCCCATTAAGTTATTAATATTTGTAGCTTTGTTCCGTAAATTAAAATTAATACATACCAATATTGCTACGAAGCCAAACAAAATAACACCATAAGTACTAGCTACTATAGTACAAAAGTACTAGCTAGTAAGTACTAGATTTAAGTTATTCTTAAATTTTTGACAAAAAATAATAATTTTGGCAATGTAGAAATCATAAATTACTACATTGCCAAAATTGCCAAAAATTCAGAAAAACTAATTCAGGCTTTTTTATTCCTATGGTCTTTTCTGTTTTCGATATGTGATTTCTGAAATAAATGAGTCCTCTCATTTAATTCTAAAATTGTAAATGCTCAATTCGCTTTTAATATAAATGTGAAATCTGAATACGCGTACAAAAGTAGGATATGTTCAACTTCGGTCTGGCCGTAGCATATTGAGACTTAGTTCATTTAATTAAAATAGCTCGATACAGAATTGCTGTTAGCGAAGTTAACGCGCTATACAACGAAATTATACAGATGTAACTTGTTCATAACTTCTGAACCCTTCTCGTGTTCTGCATACCAATATACGACTGCTAAAATTGTGAATCAGAAGTATGATTTGGAAAAGTTACAATTTGTTTGATTTGCGTCGCGTTGTCAGTACATATTACGAATTCATAAATGAAGTTGCGATAATAAATTGAGATAAAATAACGACTACGACTAGTAGAAAAATAAACAAAGTAGCATATTTCTATTTAAATATTAGTGGTTAGTCGCGATTTTAAAAAATCTGTACACCATGCGCGTGGTGTCACAACGTAAATATTCTGTAACTGAAATTGGAAAAAGTTACACATGATATAAAATTTCATAATATCAATTACAACATTGTGATTTTTATATGTTGAAATTTGCTTGCTTTTAAATAATTGAATTTCCACGCGTAAAATATGAGTAAGAGTTATGACATAAAACATTTACGTTAAACCGTTATTAAAAATCAATATAGTGTGGAAAACTATGAATGCATTTAACCCTACATTTCTATTTGGATTTTGTTTGTTTGAATAAAATTGTGTGAGTATTTACATTTACTGTGTTCGGAGAAGAGAAACAGTATACTACAATATTCGATTGTGGCACACAATGCATAAATATTTTTTAACAAAAAATTGCTACAAATGGCCATAAAAAACACCACTCACATTTTACGAGAGAAATTCGGTAAATTGAATTTTAACTCTGTAAATTTGTTCGCAACTTACACGAATTATGTTAGTGTCTAAAATTTAAGTTAGCGTCTAACTAAAATTATACAGGTGTTCAAACTTATTCTCTATCTAATATAAGTGCATTGAAGTTTAGTGTTTGACACTTAAATATGAGTTTTAGTGAATGATGGTGTAAGCGACATTATATTTCGTTCTGCGTTAATTTTTATCACAAAATACTAGTACATTATATTTTGTGGGTTTATTTATGCCAAGATATCGAAACACCGAAAAGTGTATTTATTATTGAGTAGATGTTAGTAGACTGATATTGACACACTCGGAAGCTGTCATGTGTTTCTTCAAAAAAATTGTTACTAATAGTCATGCAGTATACACGGTTGTTTTTTTCATTGCCAACTTATACCATTTATACTAGTATTTAACAAGTAATATTAGCGTCTAACGTTACTCGCACAGGTGTTCAAACTTATTCACAACCTTAATATACATTAAGTTTAGTGTTTGACAGTTAAATATGACTTAGGTTATGACGGCTAATGAGAATTTGTTTACATGCAGCTTCACCTTGTTTACAATTTAACGGGACCAAGTCGAATCTCGAACTAATAGTGATATTAATGGTCATTGTCGATTTTGTCAAAAATATTAGCATAACTTAAGAAATATCACTAATATTTACATATGTAATAATTGTCGTTAAGAGAGAAAACGAGTGCATTGTTTTTTAACCCTGTAAATCAGTTCGCAATTTGAATTATTATTTATAGTCTAACAATTTATGTTAGTGTCTAACGTAAATCGTACAAGTGTTCAAACTTGTTCCCGACCTCAATATACGTGGAAGTTTCGTAATATTATAAAGTGGAATGATATTGACCCACTCGGAAACTGTCATGTATTTCCAAAAAATGCCACTAATGGACATGCAGAAGACAGGGGCAACTAGGTGTTGAAGACTTATGTAATATTAATGTGTTATAGTTTCCAGAGAAAACCAGTAAATTGAATTTTAACTCTGTAAATTAGTTGGCAACTTACGCAATTTACGTTAGCGTGTACCATAAATCGTACAGGTGTTCAAACTTGTTCACTACGTCAATGTACATGGAAGTTTCGTGTCTGACACTTAAAACTAGAAGATTTAGTGAGTGAATAAGGTAAAGTTGTATTTCGTCTTGGTGCACTTTCATCTTGCTTGCAATCTATGCGACCGTAACTATCAAAAATATCCGAAAGCGTATTGTTGTGTGGTAGTGGAATAATATTGATAGACTCGGTAGCTGTCGTGTGTATTGTATAATGCAATATGCGACAATTTTTAGGGTTCCGTATCCATTGGTTGCCAAGAGGACTATTAGTAAGAGTGCGTCAGTCTAACAAAAAGTGTTTATTATTGCACGGGGGTACGAAACGTGTACGAACATGTATACTTCGTGTACGAACTCGACATTTGGCCGATTTTTAAAGTACCGTACCCAAAGGGTAAAAACGGGACCTTATTACTAAGACTCCGCTGTCCGCCTGTCTATGACCAGGCTGTATCTCAAGAACCGTGATAGCTAGACAATTAAAATTTTCACGGATGATGTATTTCTATTGCCGCTATAACAAAAAATATTAAAAATAGAAAAAAAAAAATAAGTGGCGCTCCTATACAACACGTATACTTTGTGCAACACAAACGTTTTAATGATTAAGAATAAGCCTTTTGATTTAATCAAATAAGCTGCAACGAAACAAACAAGAAGAAAGTAAGCCAAATTGTACCATTGGTTAGCACGAGTTAGCTCGCTTACCCAATTAAAATGATTCGATACGAAATTGCTGCCAATGAAGTTAACGCGCTGTAGGAATTTACACAGGTGTTCCAACTTGTTCGGAACTTCCGAACCTCATAACTCTTAATGATGTTTGGCATACAGTTAAGGAAAATTGTCAGAAAAGACTTAAAAGTATAAATCGATTCGTTTCTTTTAATCCTTGTCATAATAAAAAACGGAGCCTTCCGTTTTTTATTACGACAAGGATTTATTGAGGGTCAATGGCTCGGAAGTAAGGAACTTTGTCAAATTACTTGTTACACCTCTGATAAGAAAGGTGGGAGATTATATAGATTAATGGAATTTGAAATTTTAGTCCCGCTAACATTAATGAGAAATAACATAATATTTTAAAAAATATTGGAAAATTATATTTTCATTTAATAGAACAAAAAATAACATTAATTACTTTTATTAAATAGTTTTACAAAAGCCCATCTATAAATGTAATGTTAAAAGTAATTTGTATACATGATTTATACTTTGATTTCAACGAATTCAGGATTTTTTAGGATCACGCTGATAGAATAGATTTCTACCAAAGAAATGGCAAGTTTAAACTTCATCAATAGTTTTCTTTCTGTTAGGTTCAAAAATATTCCTATAATAATTCGAAAATAGTTCATCAATCTGGCGCTCCTTAGCTCAACAGATTGTTGCCAGCAAACAAAGAAGACTCGTAACTAGGTTAAACTACGTAGATTATTTTGTGGCTGCCAGCTTTTGAGCATGCTTCACTTGAAAACTTTCTCTCGTAATTTCTTCTTACAACTTAAAATCTGTTTAATTAGTCTCTGAGGCCTCTTATTTTCAATTTTGCATGTGTATTTCTCTTCATAAAGTGTGTACATTCAGTGTGTGGTGTCATAATGTACATCCAGAGACAAAATTAAGTTCCACAACTACGCTGAGCTGGAAGTTTTAAGAAGTTAAAGTGTTGAGTGTAAGTAGTAGTAGGTTCAAATATATATAAATAAGATTTAGTTCATAGAAGACACCAGAAATAACTGCTATATTTTGTGGTTAAAAGGACATCACTCGTTTTTCTGCAAATATATATGTTTTGTTTGTTTGTTATTCTATAATAATGAAATTACCTACTGAATAATTTTAGGAGAAATTGATAACATATTGATCAGAATATAGGAAAGAAATATTCTAGTATTGAATGCAATGAGTCCATTTTCCTACTATTTTATTTAGATTACGATACATAGTATATTGAACGTAATCAAAATAAAAATATTATAATTTATCAATCACTGTATGTGATGAAACAACCATTTTTCTTATTATTGTCACAGCTGTTACTATATTTTGATGTAACGAATTACAAATATCCTACACGCAAATAAATTTGCCGAGGAGATGTTTAGTATTTATATTAGAATCGAAAAATAGGGCGCGGTGGTGAATACAGATGAAGCTTCTCTTAGTGTGTGTGACATAATACATAATAAATAATAATGAATGTTAATGCCCGTAAAGGACCAAATAAAACAGGTAATATTGTATAGTAGGGTGTCCTAAGATGGGCCGCTTCCTAACATGGCCCACCTTAAAAAAATTATAGATTTGGTTAACCAAATTATTTCGAAAGTGAATGAGTATTTTATTGTCAGCGTCACGTTAAATTTTAATAATTAATAGTTTTTTTGTGAATTTTAACCAGTTTTTACAGAACTCAGATAAGTTTCCTAAGATGGCCCACTACATATTTCCCATAGATGGCCCGGCTTTCATAGAATATTTTGTAGGAGAATAAGAAAGTAAAAAAAAATATGGCAAAAACCTCTTAGCTTTAACCTTTAGAATTTTGATTTTTATTAATTTAGAAATCTTTTGTTTTTTTTTTATAACAATTGTAGTTTCGGTAGATTTAAGACTTTTAATTATTTTTTTATTTTATTTGTTAATAAAGTTTATGAGAAATATTAGAAAATAATGGTTTTGAAATATTGCTAAAGCAGATATTTTAATTGGTATGTTCTGGGCCATCTTAAGGGACCAGTTTCCTTAGATCAAATCCCACTATCAAAGCTTATTAAAATTGTATTTTTTCTCACGGACAATGGTAGAAGAATTGTATATTTTTTATTATTTTTTTTCACAAAGAAATACATTAAGATTTTATGAATACTTTTCATTTATTTACTTTAATCGAACGATTTCTTATGGTTTCAAAAATTAAGTGGGCTATCTTCGGGAACCTTATCTTAGTTCACTTAAATGACAATGAATAGGTATATTTCGTTTTCCAATAAAACGAAAGGATCTTACATGCTTCAAGGCTAATACTTTTACCTTTTTACAATGAGATGTTCAAACGATTTAGGCTTGTTTTTATAGGCCTTCTTTACAAAGGAAAAAGTGTGTGTATATCAGAGATTTAGTGGAAAACGTCTAAAGCTGGCTTTTTATAGCGAATTATGAGAAAAGTTTTTTATATCTTACTCTTGTTTGTAACTGTAAGGGTCTTCCTACACATTATCGGCGTAAAATGTCTTCAAGATATTAACATTTTATTTTAATTTGTGATGTCATTTGCTTCAGCGGAAATTTTATCAACAACAGAAGACACAATGCAATTCTTAAATCGTAGATTCCTAACCGAGTCCCCGTCGATTTATGTAGGGAGCCCCTAAATCTCCATCGCACTTCAATATTTTAAGCGAAAAGACAATGGCGTCGTTTTCGTAATCCTACTTTTGTGTTTAAAATAACGTTGCTTTATATATAACTTGGGAACCACCTTCTACTGTAGGTTATGTATATTTAATGAAGGTTTTTATTTTTCATGTATGGTACTAGCAAACGAGGGTGCCATTTCGTCGTAGCTCCTCACTAGGGGTCCCTGTGTCGTCGATTCTATGAACACATACAAGACATATTCACAAACCCTTTAGTACTGGTAATAGAACCCGGGACGCTCTGCTCGACAGACTGGTATAGTTTGAGGTTTTTGGCGAAATATGTTTTTTTAATTGTATAAATTTAACACCAAAAAATACCTATTACGCCAAATTTTAGCCCCTGTGCCCCCATTTTTAATCGCACGAAAATCCGTGCGTGTAGTCCCATGGACTCAAAAATATGATTGTACAAAAATCCTTGACAAAAACGAAACAACTAAGCATACCTAGATCGACCCTGAAACCGTCTTTTGGAACAGTACTGTCAGAAGAATTCGATTACATTAGGTTTACAAAATTCTCATAACTTATTCATTCATTTACTTTCTGTTTAGATGTCGGCAGAATTAATTTACCGCCTTAGCAGAATAAAGCTACGTGCTAACACTGATTATAAGGAATAATTAAAATACTTAAAGTGTAAGGTGTTATTTATGAGAAGCATCCTTTAAAAAATCTAATAAAGGGCGTTATAATTATAACCTACAGCGATTAATATATATTTAGGCACTGTTTAATAAAGGTAGTGATTATTTGTTAATTAGTTTTTCTTTATCCATACATATATATCCTTTTTTTCCTTGGATATGGCATCACGCGTGAACGGCTGGACGGATTACGATAATTCTTTTTTTGTTGTGTTTTTAGTGCTAGAACATGGTTCTCATTAATGAAAATCTTAAGAGAGTTGCGCGGAAAATTAGATAATTCAATAAAACTTAACGATCATATTAACTTTTCTATTGTAACCATAGCAACATAACTTTTTTGCTCACAATAATAAAATTATAGTTAAGACAGGACATTGCCTGTCGGGTTACCTAGTCAATTTATAAAATGAAGTATAAGCAACAGTCTTCTTAGAAATTATCTTTATGACATTAGGCTTTTAGGCCTAATGTCATAACGATTACATCTACTTTATATAACTTGATCACGAAGTAGTATAAAGTAAACAGATAATCAATAAATTATAAGTTCAAAGATCTAAAACGTGTATGTGATGGAAGTTCTGTGTTTGTGATATCAAAGGTTAGTTGTAAATAATGATCGACGAACAAATTGAACGAATATGATCTAATTTTTTTTTTTTTTATTGTGTAAAGGTAGCAAACGAGCATGCAGTCCACCTGATGGTAAGTGGTCACAGCCGCCCATGGACA